>JWZT01001470.1:5539-15628 GCA_000827895.1 Thelohanellus kitauei | reverse complement strand
CGCGAAACAGCTCTCTTGATTCCGCGTAGTTGTAAGATCCCATAACGGGTTAGAGCCCAACCTCCATCTTTGCAGTTTTTATGCTATAATCATTAGCGTGTTCGTTTGATGCAGTGACGATAAGAATCTAGAAAGAATCTGTATGATTTGTCATTCAAGCTAGTAGCGCTTACTTTCAAATGACTGCTAGTTTTTGGATTGACAATTTTATTTTTTGATATATCATAAGATTAAATAATAAAGGGATATAATTTATCCCCATCCGATGTCCTGCTAATTCACATATTTTTGGAATAATTGGTAAAAGTACAAAAACTTAATTATATAGGTAGGCGGAACCTTGATTAGACACAGAATCCACTATGGCAAATTATGTTAATCAATGCCCGAAGATATTGACCCTATCAGCGAATTGATGAAGTCAGCATTGAAAAATATTTTATTGAAATGATCGGCCTTTAAAAGTATACTTGAGTGGTCAAATCCAATTCTTTATACCATGATACTAACAAATCTGTAAAAAATGTAATGGTGTGAAAGGAATTTAAAGTGGTGGCGAAACAGATAAACATTTTCGGTCATCATATAGGAACTAATAGATCATACCAAATAATATTTTTGTGTATATACTTTAGCGATCTTACAGCTTCTGGAAGAGATTACCTGCTGATACATTATTCATAATTAACATCGACAGAGATCCTGGTATAGTGGGATGAGAAATCGTGGACTATAAGACTCAAAATATGTATTTTCAATGATTTAACTAGACGATCAAAACTCGCAATACCTGCCAGCATACTAGAGGTTTCAGACTATATCATAAATCTTAATACTGAGAAGTTACCAGAAAATTGATCCAGTACCACCAGTCGATGAGTTGATCTCTCAAAAAATCAGAAATAATCACAACAATAAAGGACTAACAAAATTTAATGACTAATTTTGGAATCATCGAAAACACTATCAAACCTAAGTATGACCGAAACAAAACGGCATTCAACAATTTTCTTATACAGTGCTTGGCAATCTATTTTTCAAGCTGATGAATTATTTTTAGAAAAAAACATTGAATTTAATCAATTTAAAAACATTTAATAACATGTTTGCTGCTCTTTCTCGAAGATGATTGTAAGGATTTCGAAAGAGATTCCAAGGCAATGTAATATTACATAGGCCAAGACTAAGCCAATCAATTTCCAAAATTTGCCTTCAAACATACCACGTCTGCTTTAACCTATATTCGTCGTTCGCAGAATTAGAATAAAGCATGTCTCAAAAATTGTGGGACGTGATTTCAAATTGTCTGACTCTAAAAATGAGTTCTGAGAATGATTCATGCATTTCATAAATTATGACTAAAACCGAAGTATAACTGATGTATTTTAACGATTTTCAGACAAAGAGAAGAGTTCAAATGAATCTTTAATAACTGAAGATCTAGAAATATTTGATATGGAGAGGAGTAAATAATCATAAAAGCCAGCATAGCCGTAATATTTCGCAAATTTCGGCTCCTAATTACAACAGAGTAGAATGGAGATTCATCAAAATATTTTGAGTCAAATAACAAAAATTTAGACAGAATGTAGATAATTCGAAACGATTCCTTAAATAGTAGCGAAAAATGAGGTTTCTACCCTTGAGGGAATCATAATATAATCTAAATTGAGAAGGGATTTCAACAAGTGCTTCTTAACTCATGATGTATCAAACGGGAGGCATTTATTCGAAAACAACTTCAAATGTTTCAGGTCTGAAGAAATACTACCATAAATCTTGATTTGAGGCAAAACATCTGAAGAATGAATCAAATATTTCACACAATCCACCCATACAGCTGAAATTGAATAAACAATAAATCCTCAACGCTGAAATTTATTATGGTTATAAACCAATGGTTTTAACTCTGATAATCTATAAGCCAGTATATAAAAGAACCTACTTGAGTATTTGGGCATCAATTCCACTTTCTGGGGTAATGTATTCTGAAACACCGAATGAACTAAAAATGAAGGTTTATTCAGAAAAATTGTGTGATGATATGCTGAGAAATAAAGGGGCTACTTTTATTGTTTATTATGAGTTGCCAGACTAAACCTAATCATAATTCGATCACTCATTCTTATGTCACAAATTCGAGACCGTTTTCTTTATCATAATTCTGATTATCTTGTAATTATAGAGAATTTAACCTATCCAACTTTGTCATTAAGTAGTCACGCTGTACTCGATTTTCATTTCTTTTGATTGAAAATTTCAGATAATACCGTCATTGATTTATTAATATTTAGTCATCCGAGCAATTCATCACACTGCAATTATTCAATATTGTCTTAATGACAAATAAAACTTGATATTTGCTGAATTTGATGGATAAATAACGGAAAATGTCATCTGGAGTGCTCTATTTAGCTTTTCAGAAATTGAAATACATCCAATAACTCAACTTGAAGTGTTCTTTCTGAATTAAACGACAGTTTTCTTATTAAATTATACTCAGCGCACATGACAAAGTATTCGAATAAAAATAGAGCATAAATGAGACGGAAAGCACAAAATGCCCAGATTTATGCCATTTGATACTCAGAGGGAATGAGTATTCCGAAATTGTGTTTAACGAAAAAGACATAGAAATACTCCAAGAACATAACATAAACAAGTTTGAATTATGTTATTGAACTAGGTCATGGAAGGATTATACCTCCACCCATACATGATACAAAATTCGGAATCTTCGGAACAACAAAAATCATCGATATATAGCTTATTGAGGATCTAAACAGCTTTTGAAGATGTGAACAGATCTTTGTTAAAAATGATTATCTGCCACCATAAAAAAATCACGATTTCTGAGAATATTGAATCAACAATCGTTAACAATAAATACGATAGAGCAGAATATCATCCAATGATATAAGAACCCTCTCATCCCGAATATTGATATATCAACGGAACACTTGTAAATTCCGTTACGACTTGCAACGTCGAAGCATCTTGAAAGGAGTCAATTTTTAAATATTTTATTTTGATACATTTTTATCTATCAAAATTTCTATAAGACAGCCGAATGTATTTTATGGAAATCTAGTAAAGTTTTAAGATTAACCTATTTTGAGAAAATATATTTTTGAAAAGAATAATTCAAATATTATTTTTGAACGTTAAACAAGTCAACGAGGCAGGCCACTGTGCACAAAAAGCGAAAACTCTATGGGTGGTTGTATGTCGTTTTTCAAGAAAAATCTCGGATCATTCCTCTGGTAGATAAATAAGGTTATTTAAATATTCATTTGAATAATTGAGTGAGATTTCGGACAAACTCGTATACATGCGTATTCTGAATGTCCTGTACATTTGAACTCAAAAAAACATGTTTTATGTCTGCACATAGGTATCAGACAGTTTTATGTGAATATAACTCAAAATATAGCTAAACATTTCATACATTGTCATAACAAAATTTTTATAAAATAAGCTGATTTGTTTTGAGCAATTAAAGCCTGTTTGTAGCCGTATGAAATATATTAAACTAGTTAATATATGTGACCCAATCTAGTGCACAAATTTTAATTTGGAAAAATATACAGACTTGTTGGTGATAAATGAAATGATTTTCAGGTTGCAATGGATTAAAATCTCTAATATAATATTAAGCGGTGGAAATAATGGTTCGAAGGAAGGCTATAACGCGTCCGACTGTTGAATAGAATGTTCGGCGATTTTTGGAATGCTCGAGTCTTGGTTGTTAATTGGTTCCAGTATTCTCTATTATACAGACCATCAAATAGTCAAAAAGATATGCATTAAACAACGTGTAACGCAGATGATACTAAAAACGGCATGCAAACATGCCATTATCATTCATTACATTTTCATGGACCGTTTACGCCTAGGCGAATGATCATGGGAACACCGCGACCATATTATAACAGAAAATATGGAAAAATTAGTGACGATTGGATACAATTTGGATGATATATGCGCCGTCCACGATTCTGTCATCATTATTACATAGAGTTATAAAGAATTGCAATAAAATATATCCAAGATTGTTCGAATTCTCAACTAATAGCCATATATATTCGCTCGCAAATTACACGAACAAAGAGATTTTATGGCCAGATGGATCAAATTTTGGAATGGAAATAAGAAGCATAATATTCGTAGACTATAAAAATACACTTGTATGGATATCTTTTATAACGACTGATACAGAAAATATATTTTCAATTAATAAAAATATCGATGAACTTTTTTTGAAGTACTAAAACTGCAATACATTAAGTGAACACTTAAAATTTAACAGACCAACATATGGATATATTTCTCCAAAGAAATCAATATTTATCTGATATTACTCCAAGTTAGATAATAGGATGATATATAATATATCGCACACTGCGTATATTTGTAAAATGATTACGAAAAAGAACACCATACATTTTACCTAGATGCTCTTTCCTGTCAAATCATCAAAAGAAACGATGGAGACTGAACGGACAGATTAAAACTTCTGGATTTTGCGTGAATAATCAAAGCCATACAAAAGTTAGAACAGGAGGCTATCAAGTGATGATAATCTATTTAATAAATTTGAATAGGGTTGCCAGTAAACAATCAAACTAAGGAACAAATCCCAATAATTATACAAAAAGCTTCACCATTTCTCTCAAAGAGAATGAAGAAAGGTTGCATTTAACATCGTCGAAACAACAACTCATCAGAAGGTTAATATCAATTCAGTGCATCCTTCCTACTCATTGGCAAAATGAGTGTTTTGATCACCGAACGCTTATTGATTCCTAAAATCAAAACAGAATTTGAGCCATAGGAAGCATACTTCGAATGATATTTAACGTCTATCCATGCGATCAAACATCCCTAAACGCGAACTATTCCATTCAAGAGTAGACAGATTACCCAAATAGAAGCTCTGCCGAAAGCATAGTTGATGAAAGATGATTTCTAAGGCCGAATGAATCAATAATTTTCTAATCATCTATTTTGACATAAATAAATACTAATGCGAATATTAATCAAATTTTTCCTGATTTAACCCTTCCAAGATCCATCACATGTTATAAATTTAAAAAAATTCGATACCAAACAAGGTTAAAACCTATTGATTCAAATAACGAAATATTAGTATATAAGAACATCTATTTACCACTCCAGATTTAAAAATGACCAAACAATAAAATCAACAATTTATGTACAAAATTCGGAAATATAGTCACCACATGGAATAGGTGTTATATTTTTGGAAGTAGAATAAAAATATGTTATCTATTAGTTTGTTTGGAGGAATGGACTTCCGAACATAACTTCAATAACATAATGTTAATCTCCGACCTACAGGAAACTGCTCAGATCAAATAGTTTTAGATAACAATCACAATTCAAATTTCATTAACATTCCTGAAACAGTTATATGCAAAAATTAATGTAGGATTGTCGAATATAAACGATGTAGGGAAGTAAAGGATTATAGAATTTTGAATTTCCAGCCAAATATAGAATCAGATTTATTAAAACAGAGATATGGTCATAAGATGGAACAATTATTTTTATCCCTAAATCAAAGTGATAGAAAAAGTGAACATCTAAACCAAAATATCCAAACATAAATATTATTTTTTAGATTTTTTTTCGCGCCAAAATGTTTCAAAGATCGCAAAAAACATGTCATTGATCAATTTAGTTATAATAGGGACAAAATTCAATCACATCACTCACGCACAGCATGTTTTCACAGTATAACTATATCTTATGTTAAATTTAATAATTATCATTTTTTATATTTGGAATCAAAGCTAAAAGATAATTCGAGGATAGTTCAGAAAATAGAAAAAAGTCCTCTAAACGGACTCCTAGATCTTGATTAATTTTGTATAGACCTAGTAGTGGATTTCAAAGAATGTATAAACCACGAAGAATCTTAAAGATAAATAGAAACGCTCAATATTGGATATGGCTGATTAATGAACTGAAGGATCGACAATCTATAGACGAGGGGTTATCTAAATTTATTATCCTTGTATAGAGATTTTAAGACAAATAGATATTTGGAATCTACAACTCGATCCCTGTCCAAAAAATACTTTCTTGGAATATCCATCCATCGACCAAACACATTTTTTAACAGTTAAACGAATCACTTACCTCTAAGATGAAACAGATATAAATACTTAAATTGATGGCGATTATTATTCAATCACGTGATAACTAATTATTACATTTTTAGAAACTCTTAGCTATACAAGAATCGTTTTCACCATTCCGAAGAAAATAAATTCAATGAAATCGTGAATCTTCGAGAGTGACGATGAGATAATTCAATATTCCACACATTTAATCATTTGAAGATTCAATCTCCGAACATAGATGATATAAACGACAGTCGATTCATTTAGTTTTCAGATCTGGCCAAATGGAAGATCCTGAATAACATGACTAAATGAATACCTTTGGAAATTTTGATCTTGATACAGCAAATATTTGAAGAAAACGGATTCAAACAACGGAATAAAATTAAAAATTGTAGAAATATTAATATGAAATCCACAATCACATTTTTTTATTTATCATTCAGTTACTACCTCCTCCATATAATCTTTAATGATAAATCTATACCGCGTTGGGGCGGACATAATGTAAAATATTTTTTTTCTGAAAATGATGATCTATATTCACCCTTTTAGAAAATGTCTGCGGTATAAAATCATGTTTGAGCGTATGGAATACAGTATATATTAATAGTAAAGAATTCATCTTAAAACAAAATGGATTACCTATAAGCAGAATCATTTATCTGTTCCAATATATTTAGACAATTCCACCTATATCAATTCTATACAATGATAACATTCAATTGGGTGAAAATACTTGTGTTTACATAGCTGAAGGCATTAATTTGAATTATATTGTGTTAGTGTGCACAGAATTCTGAAACGATTGCACCAATGATTTTTATATAAAAAATCACATTTTTATTATTAAATATGCGCATGTCTAACTCTCTAAGTACCCTTGAAACCGTGTACGATACAAAGATATGAATAGGAGAGTTAGTATTAATTGTCAAAACGATGATATTTTTTTTATATTTTCGGTCTGAGCATTGAAAATTCATCCGTATCCAAAGCTAGATATTTAGTTACACGACTGGATTGTATTCGGCTCAACTGTACTAAATATTGGAAAAAAATTTTCTTTTTTAAATTCACTCGATAATGACCGCACCTTTGTTTGTTAATGTCGCATTATATAAGTATTTCGCATCAATTTGTACGAAAATTCTCAAATAAACGCAAATATGAACACGATTTTAACCGATAATATAGAAGTGAAATTATTAGACCTAAAAAACTGATATAAACAGATTTTAGAAACAATTTTGAATCTTTGACATTCGTGACAAATTAGTAATTTTGTACGAAAGTGATACATCACATAGATATCTAATGAAATTCAGCCAACATCTTAATCAACTATTTATTGAAAAACCGAATTCTTTCTGATAATCATCAGTAAACAGTATTATTACGCAGATTAATATGGAGAACAAGGGGATGGGGATAATGGAAAAATATAAGAATCATCAGAAGTGCATATTTGTCACACTGAAGACACAACCCTGGTACGATGAAACTTATGGCAGTTGTTAACGTTTAATCCCTAGATTCGATTGACAATCTCAGGGTAATTGCATTTCACACGCCCGAGTTGAAACATCAAAGATCTGGAATACATTGACTGATAATTATCGGTATTAAGGGAAGAAAATAATTATCTCGAATTCTTGATGTATTTTATTTGAGAATAGATGAACGCGAAGGTATGAGACCATATAAAATGGATGTATTATAATATATTCCTGCCGACCATTAATGACTATGAGAATTCAGTTGACCAATGATGATTTTTGAGGCATCGATCACTAAGATGAAGTGGACGCAATATGTCGTCCCATAAGCAGCAAAACTATATGAAGACGCTTTACAATAAATATTCACTTCCATCTCAACAATGATTATCGACTAAAAAGAGGATGTGCAAATCTTCCGCAATACCATCACATGTTTGATGCTTCTATCAGTCAGCATTTGTAGTGAACTTAAAGAAACGTTATTAAACTAATAGTTATGTGCAACTTCAGGACAATAACCCTTGAATAGATAGTTTGATATAGTGTAGATTTTATGCATAGAAATCCGCAAGGGTTGGTGTTCGTGCGCGCTTTTGAATTTCGAATTTTTTTCTATATATTTAAGTAAGATATAATTCCTTTATTTAGACAAAGTTAGTTTAAATTCCTTGCGTTTTTAATGAACTACATCGATATAGGCAAAATATGCCTTACTCAAGAACCCGCAGCGGATTTCTGCCTAGAAAAAGTGTTTATTATTTCGAATATATGTAACTACCATGCTAAGGAGAGGGCCTAAAAGAAAAATATTGGTTAAAAAACAACAACATTACTTATGTATATTGAATAGATACGATCTAGCTTCGTTTATTATTGTTAATCGAGAAATACAAACAATTTCGCTTTGAGATGATGTGGTTCCAATCCCACAAATTATATTTCAGTCAAAATTTAAGCTGTTTCTCTCGTGGGCTTCGTAGCATTCAATCATACAAATAGCCTATAACCTTCCGGTTTCCGAGAGCCTTCTAAACTTTATGCATTTAATAAGGTAAAACACTATATTTTAGAGAAATCTGTTTGTGGAAATTATCCATTATGTAAGGGAGGATTCGATGACCAGGTTTATTGATGAAAATAGATGACAACTATTTCTTCAAAAGGATATATCCAGTGGGAGGACTATTTCGTTCGTCTTGGGTGTTTGGAGCCGTTTTAATGAAGGATGTTTATTTATCCGGCAATATTAATATTCGTTCCGGATAGGAAAACGGATACATTATTGTCCATTATCCAGATTGAATCTCGGTCGACTATTCTATCTTATGAATGGACGAGCTATTACGGTTTGGAAGATGACCGCTACACTCATACCAACAGTTGGTCACAAGAGAAATTTAATAGATTCTCTAAACACCAAGGTTTATTCTCAGACAATAGAAATCCTTTTGAGAGGGGAGGAAAATAGAGTGTGACCAACAATCACAAAAGAGGCTGATCACAAAGTATTACAAATGGAATATTTTTTCCAAAGACGAATTTAACCCAATGCACTTGAATCTAAAATATACCATATAGAGGATTCATATTTTGAATATTCAGAACTTTACATATTTTTTAATTGAACATATAGTATTTTAGTATATCAAATTACATTTACGGTAAAAATGAAGTTTATCTTAATAAAAATACTCGAACTCACCCGATTTCCCCTATGGTGTGAAAATGAAGTATTTGTTTGGTGACAGAAACGGGTTCTTAGTCACTTTAAATGCAGAGAGCTAAAATTCGCCTTTAAATGTTAAAATATAGAAATGAATTTTGATCTGCCATCTTGGATTTGTGATTTTCATAATACAATCGTCACTTTTACCGACACTCGGCATTAACTGAAAACAAACATTTGTCTTCCTTCATTAATGGATTAATTGTTAGTGACCATTTTATAGGAATCCTGATCATATTGTTCAAAAGATTATACACATGTTATATTGGATGTTATAAGATCAAAAACATGACCTGTTTGCCAGTTTCAAAACAAATAGTTTATAAAATGAAAATGGTTAAATCTTGATATTCTGTCAGCCAAAACTTTGTAAAAGAATTCTTTATACACGCCCGAATTGAAAAGCGAATGATAAGATATTTAGATACAACATGAAAGATAAACGCTGAATACTCATAGATAATACGATGCAGATCATCCATCACATTTCATCATACAGAAAATATCTATTCTTCTAGTATTTCGATAGATTTATCTAAATAATACGATATTCTATTGCCATAGAATTCTTCGATTCTTTTTTCTTTAAGAAAATGAAGAACAATTTCTTAATGGAGCATTGATTACGAAAAAAAGACGAAATCTAAACTAACCTACAGCGTAAAACAGCAAGGTAGGCCATTCCGATCTTTGTCACCGGTGACGTGGCAGG
>JWZT01001457.1:41333-52216 GCA_000827895.1 Thelohanellus kitauei | reverse complement strand
GAGTTTTAATAAGTCGCTAGTAAATCGAAAAAATTTATAGATTGGAATAAAAAAGTAATTTGAAATCAATTAAAACGTATTAACAAATAAATATAGGTTTGCATATGAATTTCTACCTCGAAAGGACTGATATAAGCATGAAAAAACACACCAAACTTTCATCTCTGTATATGCCATGTGACACTATCATGATACAGAAATCTTTTAAAAACATTCGAATAAATAGATTCAGACTGTCCAATGGATGAAACACACTGATCTGCCCCAAAGACATAAAGATGGCAAAACGTTTTGTAAGATTGTATTGGTTACTCTTGGGTTAATCAATTGAATGTTTTGGATAAATCAAAATTGCAAATTGGTTAATGTTTTTTTGCTTGAAAAATTCTTTTTTAAAATACCTGACATACTATATTGCAAATAAAATCATGCTTGAATCTATATTAGAGATCTTTTTCTCGTATTTATTCATTTTTCTTGCTCAATACGCAGAAAGAATAAAATTTAGCCTCTTTTACGTCAAACTATATATATATCGTTTTATCATACCTGAATAAGCATGCCAAGAGATCTCAAATAAGGTCTTGTGATTGATTTATAGAATTTTTCCGGTTGTTTGTAGAATTAAACTCCATTTAAATGCTAGTATATACCTTAATTTGGGGAATGAATGTACACTAAGTTCATTTTTTGCTGAACATAAAACATTTTCTGGTGAAAAAGGGAATGGATCGAAACTTTGCCATAAATTGAAAGTAAAATAAACTTTTTGCTTTATTTATCGAATCATAGCACTATCCATACATTAATCGACAGAAATCCATCACTTTTCTCCATTAATTTGATCACCTAACGGATCGAAATTTAAAACCAGGATTTGTCAAAAACAACTTTCATAACTAAAGAACAATTCAGACAATAATATGGATAGTTATTTCGACGAAAACATGAAATTTGATAATCTCTTATTCCAGATCTACAGATATCACTTGATTTGTAACAGTTCCATATATTATTCAGTAACAGGCTTTTTGTAAATCCGGAAGTCTGTGAATCTTATCAAAAATATATCCTTCACATGGTGGTGAGCGGCAACAATTAAATGGCTATTTCTCTACTATTTTTCTTGGATTTGTTAATTAAACAACCGTCTTTAAATAAACAAGCGTCGCCAGAAGATGAACCTTACTGAGAAATCCTCGACAGGTAGGTTGTCTAGATTATTATGGTTCGTTGGATAAAATTTTTTGACACAACTCAAACTGGATACATGAAAGTGTAATTTCATATGTTAGATAGTGATTGATCAGAACAAAACCACCAGGCTCATAAATTAATTGACTTCGAGTTGTGATTTGGCTCGATCATATTAAATTCGAAAATGTGAAACATGTGTAGATTTTCTCTGTTCTTGGTTAAAATAGAGATTTCGATGCTCTTTTAAAAATATCTTGCATGTATCATTGTCGTAATATATGATAGCTTCGCGCTTTTGTACATGGTAATTTTTTTACTTCTTGGGATAACGATGAAATTTATAAAATCCAAGTGTATATACATCCTTGATATATTTTTTGTGGATTGTATGAAGGTCAATCAAGAGGATTCTATGTAAATATTCTGCTCATTATAGTAATTATCATCTCGAAGTATACTAGATTATTGTGTCGTTGAACAACGTCGCAAAGGATAGATATATTTTTTCCTTCGACTTTATAAATGTTTTTGAGTCACTTCTGCCTTATTTTTGACTTTACCGCTATTATCTCAAAATTTTTGGAAGCGTAGACAAAGACATAATACTGAAGGACATAATAAAAACCAAAGGTAAAATTAACTGAGTTGAAATGCTGTATCATACTGACAGCGAATGGCTGGCAACTATCTCGTTTTAATCAACTAGAACAGCGATATTTCGATTATCGAACCAGAAAGTAATTTTCTTCTTTTTGTGTGGATATCTGCATCATCGAGGTCGTTGACCTAAAAAATGACGAAGAAATTAATTTGTTACCATAGTAATATGGACGAGATTTCGATAGTGTGATAATCCGGATTTAATATTTTGCACTCCCCTCTTCTCCAAATTTAAAGAATTACCTAGTTTCCTGAATTACTAAACTTTTCAAAAGACACCAAAATCAATCGATACTAAAATGACCCCCTTATCATCTTTTATGAAGTACAGATTTTGCAATATATTTGAAAGACAAGTAAAATTATTAAAACTATGAATGAAATGGATCACAATTAGAACGAACCAAATGGCGTTATCATACAAAAATTCTGATTCTATTCCACGCAAAATCCTCGATTTGAGCGTAGTCTATTGTGAAAATACCCAGAATATACTGTTCTATCATCTTAGTTAAATGTCGATAAATAAAATAAACCGATGAAATTAATTGGTCAACGGTTTTAAACACAAACTGCGATTTTGATAAATTTATGAAATATATGTTGTTAAATCCGGTGGATAAATTGTATAAATTGTCTTTAACTCGACACTTCTGCTCTCGTCAGAAAGGTTATACGCTGAAGTATACAACATCTTAAAACTCTGATGATGTTCATCAATTATTACCAACCACATATTCGATATTTCTCTTGAAGCAGCTTCCTTAGCTGAATGCATAACACCAGTCCAAATGAGATCGTTATCAAAGTGAAAGGTCCTTCATAACTCTAAGTGGCCTTTAGTTTGAAAATATTTTCCTGAAAAAGTTCTATACTTGTTTAAGCGAAAGGTTTGTAGTTTAACTAAGATTATTAAAACACATCACCTTTAATTTAATACCTTTGGAATATTAAAGAGACTAGTCTATAATTCGCTACGAGAGTTTTAGAACCTCGCTTCTTAGTAAAAAGGACAGGAAAATGGCCTATTTCGAATATCTTAATCTAGTGTATTTATTGCAAAACATACAGCGAATTCGCCAGGCTTCGTGATACACCAGATGAATCAATTCGTCATTAGGCTTATTCTTTTAAGAAATGACTAGTGAATCTGAATGGATCAAATATTTACCTGTGTTTAATCCAAGTTTGCGAGGGAACCGATTTTTACCACAGACGCCTTGAGAATACGTTGAACGGTAAAATTTTAAATTAGACTGAAATTAACTTTTAAAAATTAAAATAAATTTGATTCGGTTTGTCGAATCCAAAGTATCCATCCGAGCTTCCTCTTGAGAAGCAAAAGCAGTCTGGTTGTGAAGCTTTGATTGTGTTAGTAGGAAAACCTTGAAATCCGATTGTGTTCTTGTTTGGATATTTCTCCATCGACGAGTCTAACTTCAAGTAAGGGTGATATGTATTCAGCAAAGAGCCATTTAATCAACAGTTTGTATCTTTTGCATTGTGGATAGTAATACCACCCTCTGGAATTTTTAGAGGTTGACGTTTTTGATAATATTATACTTATTTGAAGCCCAGTTTCTTCGAAGCGGTAATAGAAATGTGTTTGATTTATTACTTGAAAGCAACACAATGCGAAAACAACCAAAAAACGATCTAAAAATATCTCTAATGGCGTCTTGAATTGCTTCCCATCCTTTTTTTATTAGTCAAGCAAACCTTCAAATACGGAAACCCTAAAATTGTTAGCCAACATAACGAGTACTGTTGTTCCTCGGCAGAAAAAAGATTTAAATATCCTTCGAATGTCTTTGCTTTATCTGTTTTAACGCCGAATATAGACACTTTCCATGCGCTCGACATTCGATATTAGCCATCCTGGAAACAACTAAATTTGTCCCGCATTGTGGATAATAGGAATAACATATACGCAAATATTTGGCGAGATGTAGTCCTAAACATCTACAATATAAATTTCAGATTATATCATTAAGAATTCAAACGTTTTATTTTAGGGCCGCATCGGAAAATATCGATTGTATAAAAATATTTTCAAACAACCATGTCTCATGAGCCTTTTCAAAGATGGTTTAACTAAATCACACATATGTTAAATGGAATTGTATTTCTTTCAAAGACAAAATGGGATATGTTACAAAATTATAGTAAAACGGATGACATAAGGTTTAAATACTAAAAGCCATATGATATTTCGATGATATTCATAATAATACCTGAATATATATCGACTTAGAACGTCTATTGGAGTGAGAAAAATAATCAAGAACTAAATCGAAAATTTTTTCGATCCATTCATACAATATAGTCTATACCAAGAGCCGGGCAATGTAGAGGTTGTTTAAAAATACTCAAGTTATAGACCCTGGTGTTGAGTGATCGATGTTTTACGTTGGCTGCTTGAATATCATCAACCCACACATTTTAGACATGATGTACCTTATATCCATGTAAATTTAGACAGTCAGATAGAAACAGTTTAGGAAATTTTAGGCCCTAACTACAGAATTTGAATTGAGGAATGCAAAAAATTACTAAGTGTTTATTATATCAGCTCTTCTCGGTATTTACTATTTTCATGCGTAAAAAATCAGAAAAGCGCTTTCTTAAAATAGTTATAATTAGAAAGTACTGATAGTAATTTAAAATTATGTTTATAATAAAATACCACCGCTTCTTCTAGATGAGAATGAAAATCATTTTCGTGCAATTTATCAAGCAAAAATAGCAAAGCACTCCTAAATCATACTCAGACTTACTCTATGCTCATACGGTTTAAGGAGATCTTCCACACTTACTTTGCCACGTTTAATGCATGAAAAACACATTCCCTGGTTAAAATTACTATATAATAATTTGAAGATTTTTACGTGGTACACTTTTTATAAATCCTGTTAATTAAGGCAGGTAGGGATTCTAATTGGCACCATGCTGATGAAAATAATTCCTAGTTAGTTCCTTTTTTACTCTCAGCTATACCCCAGATTTTTCGTCAGAAAAAGGAGCTTTTACAACAACAATCAAACCTCGATTCACCTTGAAAAGGAAAGATGTGAAACAAAAACAACAAATTAAAAACATGACCACAAATTTATGACTGCCAATTGCCAGGCAAACCCGTTCAAAAAACAATATACAGTAAACCCTGTCTAATTTAATCCCTGTCCATTTTTCAGCCATAACCAATTTGCCTTGAATTTTGACTATAACTAATATTTTGAATTTTTCGTTTTTATTTCACTTGCTACGCGCAGAATAAACGATTAAATCCAAGATAAATATTAGCCTTGGCATAAAAAAGAAAAAAATTGTCCAGTATTTTGATACCTGGTTTCTATATATGGAATCGAAGTTTCAGTGCGGATGAATGAGATTTTCTACAATTTAAAAAATGTAGTAGTTCATTATAAACTCAAAGTACATAAAATTCAACTTATTCATTTACAAAAGCTATTTGAAACATTTACTAGATGGGAAAATGAAATAAAATCTAAGCGTTCGTTTTATTTTGAGATAAATTAATGGTTTTTACTGCATTTAACCACCATTTTTTGTAAACTTGTCTATTTGGCGTTTTTTCCAGATCTTGTCCGCCAATTGCTGAGTATAGGACAGTATTTATAAAATGGGTATTAAAATCATCTATAACCTACTACGTGTTATGTAGTTAAATCGCAGAAACTTGAATTTTATCATACGAAAAATCAATGAAAATATTTTTTAATCCCAATAAGACCCGAATTCGTTAATTCAATTCGTCAAACTTAAAAAGATTCCACACCGGTGATTCAAAGCATATTAATTCAATCATCTCATCAAAACCGTCGTTCTTGCGCAGAAGAAACGTCGCGTGGCTGGAAATTATGATCATAAGTATTTTTTAAGTGAAATCAACAGAGGGGATGAGTTCTCATACCGATACTCTGACCAATGAGTCATGTTAAATTTTTATACACAAATATTAGAATCTAGGTTTTGTCCATTTAATCATCAAACTTTTTATCGTTGGTTTGGGTGTTATATAAATTAATACATTTACGAATATCACCCAAGACTCGAAGTGATATTAGATAAGTGTAGGTGCCGATTTTCAAAATATAATAAAATCTGATTTAAAGTCACAGATTTTAGACGCGTAAATCGATTATGGTTGAACATTCCAGCGTTTCCTCGTAGAATACTAAACCTTTGATAATTTAAAAAAAACGTCCACATATTATTCGGAATTTATTCACCAATCCAGCATGAAAATAAATGGCGTTTTCCTACCCAGCATAAGTCGATCTAACTATCGCAGTTAACCAATTAGTAACGATGCTTCGTTTTGTCTAGAATACAAAGATTCATTTGACTCAAAGCATTCACAATTTCCATAAATTACCAATATCACAAGTCAGGGAATGTACTGACAATCTGAAATATTCCATCAGAAAATCTACCTAATTACTGATCAAATGATGCTTAAAAAAAGAATTTAAAATGTATATGAGGCTATAAATTAAAGTATATCTCTGGTTTTTAGCCTTAGGAGTCTTAATAAAAATTCCTTTGATCCAAATGTGATAATCTCAGGTTTAAATAATAAGCAGAAATTGTTTTAAAGCTTTACTTCTTAATGAGGCTTAAGAGATGTATTGCGTGGCTTAATATTTGTTATCTATTAAAATAACTAAAAGTCTATATAATCCAACCTCGGATCGGTCATAGTTAAGCCTTAATTCAATCCTATAAACAAGGATTATCTATATGACGCATACTTTGCTCAATTTTCACAGTTTAATAAATGGCAGAGAGTAGTGTAAGTTGATATAACCTAATTTTTTAATCCCTTAAATTAATTGAAGATAAAACCATGAATTGATTTTGTTGAACCACATCATAATTAATTCATAATACCCTAAATATGCATTTTTGTTTATTGATTCTGAATAAACCATGTTGAAATTGATGAGCTTTCATTAATTTCAGAAATCTAATATTTAGAAAAAGAAGATAAATGACAATCCACCTCGATCATCTTATTGTTGGTGTTGTATTTAAACCCTATTTTCCAAGTCAAAAGCGTTTTTTTCTTATTTTTATAGTTTCATACTACACCTTTTAAGTCTTAGTTCCTATACGAATGGGGTTAAAAATACTGTTGAGAAATCTACAATGTCGACAATTATATTCTATCACGATCGGTTTTGTTTTCTCGTTTTTCTGCTGGAAGGGTCTCAACGCTAAAGCACTCAATCTCAAATTCCAATTTTTTTTAAACACGTTCGAAAAATGTAAAATAATATTTTGAAGCCGTGAAAAGCGTTACCCATCAAAATCCCTATCATTTACATCGCTTGTGATCATAGAACTGGGCGCATGTCCAGAAATTTGCATTCTTTATACAATGAACGAACATGAACTTTGTTTCTAATCAAGAAACCCATACGACATTGGAGTTATTTTATGTTAGAAGATAATAATTTTTAACCTGTCGCACACTTCAACTCTATGTATTCTTCAAAATGGCATATTGTTTCAGACACCGTCTGCTCGACAGACGATTTTTGGATATTTAAAGAATCACATTAGGCTTTGGTATTTGACAATATGACATGTACATTTTAGATTGCAGGATGTGTAGAATAAGTTTTAGCAGAATCAGAATATTTTTTTACTTCATTTGAAGTTATTTTGTCATTTATTATACTGTCCATTCCGAGACTCAAATTCTATGTTTATTATATTTTTAACCCAAAACAATATCCAAGAATCTGCATGAGAAATATTTCAACGAGGGCCTCATGATATAAATCACTTATAATATAGAATGAACGTTTATATGAAGCATACTTCCTCTATTCTCTCAAGCGTCGAGTCCATCACTACCCACATACGCTTCGATGACCCCAATTTCGGATTTAAGATGTGGAGATATTTGAACATCTCTACTTTGTTTCCTGGGACATAAAATATCAGCAGGTTAGGTGAGTCAAGCTGTGATCGGAATTCCATCACCAAGAATTATTATATTATAGACTTAAATTCACGCTAAATTTTTGGGGTTCTCACCTCATTTGGAAGGAAATAAACTTTTATTGATAAAATGCTTAAAAATCGATAGACGGAAAGAAATTCCAAACGACACGAAAACCCTTGCCTCTTCAAGGCCATAATACATAATGTCATCAGAGTTCAGAAATTTTCAAAAATTTAATTTCCCCTGACGCGTTTGTGAGTTGATAGAGAAATAAAAATTCTTGAAGGCTTTTGGAGTTGTGTAACTACCTAGAACTGTTATGAAACCTCACCAGCGAACCCCAAAAGTTTCGACGTATAGCTGGATCTGCAGTCAATGGCCAAACCTTTTATGATCGTTGGTTCGTAATTCCTCGTTGGATAATAATTTGGTTCGATGTTATGATTATTTTATGTTTTTATTAGAAGATAAAGATCAATTTGGTCGGTCATCAAACTGGCAAACAAGATATTTAAAAATTATAGATGACAGACCCTTCGAAATAATCTAAATTCTTTATATGGTCCGACAGGGGTATCGTAAAGTGATCGTATTTATTTAGAGAAAATTTAAGCTGAGTTTTGAATCTAAACTTGGTGGTTTTGGTTGAATATATACCTTTTTTGCTAAAATATCCGATTTTATTAGACTAAACTGTTCATTTTGTTTATGCAAAATCTTAAGAAATATTCGGAAACGTAAGCCGTTTTTGAAGAAAGATTTTAAGGTTCTGACTTGTTCGATATGTTTCTAACTGACTAGTTTAATATTACGAGAGTCATGAATTCAGATTACATTGCATGTTCGCCATATTTTTGTATACAAGAGTAGGTAATACCGTGTTTTGAAAAATATATGGCGGTTTTGTCTAAAATGAAAGACTTGGTTTAACAAAAATGTGCTCATTAAGGATCCATAGCTATAATCATGTCATGTAGGAGCTCTTTAAAAAGATTTGCATGCACTCCTGGATGCAGTATGACTTCACTGAAACTAAGAGAAACTGTTTGACTGTTAATATCACCAAGATATTGTGGCCTTTTGGGGGTGCAAACTCAGGTTGTGTAGTTTTTAGCTTTTTTTTCTAGAGTGCTTGAGCAGAGAATACATAGGTGGAGACTATCTGTTAGTTTGTTATGATGAATAAATCGGTTTTTTACTTTTTAACTAAATTATATTTGTGCTGACATCTAATAAACACATTTTTTAAAACCCGTCACTACTTTTAGCTAAAACTTCCAAATATTTGTCAAAGCTTGGTATATGGCCAGTATTTTTTTAAATTAAACGTCGCAAATAATCTAATTATATTTTTTCTGGGAAATGTCATAAAATACTGTTGCTGTAATTTCAAAGAAATTTTTAAATAACGAACGAATCCTGAAAAAATTAAAAAAAGCTTTAAGAATTTACTTCTTGTAATATTTTTATATATACAGGGTTTCGGACCAAATTTGCGTTCGTCCAACGCAATTGGCGGGGCTGTATTTTCCAACGGTTCATAGTCAAATTTGGCAGACGAAAACCCAAATTTAACTGGGCTAAAACCAAATTAGACTAAAAATAACCAATTTAACTGAAAACCGCCGCTCATAAAACAGACGCACTAATATGGACTGGACAAAAGCTAAATTGGACCGAAAACTCGGTATTCTATCAGTTGTTCAGGAATTTTTACTTTGTGAAAGCTGGAGACTTGTTCAATTTTTAATGGACTGGAACGAATATTTCGAGAAAGCCGTGCAAAATACGATTCATTGTTTTTCAGAACATCAACAAGTGTTTGAATATATGGATGATTGAATGCGAATCGTTCCCTTAATTCTGTGGTTATAACGCTCTAAAAAATTATTTGTTCTTTTTTTTATCGATTGTTGGTATATTGAAGAAATATTCCACAAGGAAGAGAGAAATAGTTTCATCCACATGTTTTCAAATATCTCCAAAATTCGTTCTATTTCGAGTTATGGTAATTTATATGTTATTTAATATAATTTATGCTAAGTAATATAGGTCTTTAAAAACTAACGTTAAATATAAAATTTCGTTGTTTCAGATCGCTCTTTCATGATTAGTAATTTTGTATTTTTTCATCTTATGTTCTGAAGCCTGTCTAAAATGAAAATAGCCACTTCTAATTTTCATTTCATCAAATTCGTACCTTATGGCATTTAGCAATCATTTTTGAAGTCACGAATACTCTATCATGGCCTCCATCGATGATCGAGGACAACCCTTAGTTCATTAAACAGAAATATAAGTTTTCATCTTTTCCAGTAAACAAAGCCCAGGCACAAAGGATATTGCAGCCAACAGTATGGTCGTCATAAAAAATGATAATACGAGATTTAGAAGGATTAGGAACAAGCCTGATTGTACCATCTTTAAAAAATTTGCCATTTTGTCGAATAGGATTAAGTGATACTTCCAATACTCGCAGTAGAATCTCGTGCGATTCCCCTCAAATATATGCCCATCAACTTCTTCGAAATAACGATCTACCTTCTACCATACATGAACAATGTGGTCGTCGAATATTAAAAGCTGATTTAGATGCGATACCTCATTTGACTACAAAGATTGGACACTGCGCAAATGGATGCCAAACTTACCTCACAGTTCAGATTTTTACGAGTTGTTTCCGCAAGCATACTCGAGAAAATCCGGTAAAGAACTCATTGACGTATTTTGCTCAAGATTTTTAACAATTCTAACGGTTAAGCAAGAGGTTTCTGCAGTTAATTTTTGAGATTTTCAGTATACTAGTACTATTACCAGTGATCTTAATCTCGCAATCATTTTTATATTAATCTCAAACAACAACTCGAGTATATTTTGAGCCTATATAGTTGATATTTGGTTCAACTTTGATGGTTTCTGTGGAATTGGTAAAATTGATTTAATATTTAACTTGACATTTGAGACGAATCAAACCAACTAAAACTAGGTAAAGTAGGGAAACCCCCCCCCCCCACCCCCACCCCTTGGCGACACACAACACATACCCCAC
>JWZT01001457.1:29591-40738 GCA_000827895.1 Thelohanellus kitauei | reverse complement strand
CCCCCCCCCCTCCCTTTTCCGAATTTTTCCATTGCAATAGAATGGTTTTTATTCAGTGAAATTGTAACTTTAATTGCAAAATTAAAACCTAAATTAAAAATGACGAAATTGAACTTTCAAATGACGAAATTGAACTTTCAAATGACGAAACAGACCTGAAACCACTGTACTTTCAGGTATGACGTCTACAAGCCTCTGCCATCCTTAATGATGTGAATTTTCTTTAACAAAATTTGTCCCTCAATACATGAATACAGAGACTATCAGAAAAGAATAACAATTTATTCAATTAATTTTAAAGATAATTTTTTAAATTTCACAAAGTGTTTTTTTATATGAAAAAACTGGTAAATCACCGACTAATTTTAATCATCATTTTAGTTTTCTAAAATCAACGTTGTTTCCTCCATATTTAATAATTCAACCAGAAAAAAACTGCATTTTTGGCGAAATACGAATTAAATTGCAGGACACTCAAACAGCGTCACCAATATGTTTGTTTTGTCTTGTGCTTTTCTAACCAATTTAAATTGTTTCCCATTTCATCAACTGTTCCAAACTCACATAAAAAGAACGGGTATGTGAAGGGCGCTGTTCATTCATCTTAATCGGTCGTTGGGTTAAAAACACACTATTAGAGTAGGAAAAACTTATTTATCCCTCCTTAAATATAAATCTTTGGGCCTAAATTATAATAGCGGTATGTTAAATAACTTTTTTATACAATACACACATATATCTTGAAACTTCAGTTTAATGGATTTCCAAGTTCATTTAGTGATCATTCTCCTGGAATAGTTCTCAAAATTTATACAATTATCAATATATATTTTTCACTTTGTGTTGAAAATGTTCTGAAACTCACAAATTACAATTTTAATGCAAAATTAATTGTTACGTGTACTCAACTTTCTTTTCTATTCCATCGAAATTTCATAAACAAAATCAAACTACGAGTGATACATCACCTTCGCAGCAAGCTCTGATTTGAAATTTTATTTCCAACCACGAATCGACGCGGCATGAATTTTCGTTTTAATAGTTATAGGTTATCGTTTCAACTAAAGGCGTAGTGGGCTCGGGTGGAACTGACAGCGTTATTTTTTTATTAATTTTTCTTTCCTAAGCTCCCTCTTTTCGAACAACGGAATAAGGGTGATTGTGGATTGATGAATTATTCTTCGAAATTTGATACGAACCAAATTGACATATAAGCTCTCAGAATGTGAATAACGTGTGAGACTAAGAATGTAAAGCATAAAGTATAGTTGATTGAAATTTGTTCGAGAATTTATATGTTTAAATCTGGAACTGACTGTGGGACTTTTTTTCAATACGTATAACTCAAACAGGGAACAGAATTTATAGGATAAAATTTTCTTGAAATAAGGAATCAAATTACAAATATTTTTCTACATAGAACGCTTTTTTCTTCCGCTTCCATTCCACTGCCTATCGAATCAATTACCATACCTAAATAATTGTAAACCCTAATTTCCCATTTGACTTGCTGATTTCTGAAAATCGGCATGTTGTTTTTCCAAGACTTCAAACTAAAAGTTGGTCAGTTTAGATATGCGGTGAACAGCTTTCCATAACCTAGCATATCTAAACAGTAGCGTCTAATAATGCAATATTTTCAGGGTTCTGACATTATTTGATCATGAATTAACTCTTAATTGACAAAAATGACTTGGGTGAGAATTGTTATGGGAATCCTAAGCTATCCTCATAAACCTTTACTTGTAAAGGAAATTGCATAACGTCGTCGGAATTCAAACATTTTGGATAGCAAGCACTCCTGTCAAGCGTTTAGAGAGCTTATGAATAAATACGATTGGTCGCCGGCTTTCAGAAGTATGTCGCTAAATACAACTATTATCAAACCTCATCCCAGATATTGGATAAATGAGGTGTATAACTAATTATACAGGTACTGACATAACTTGGTTCTACCATTTTTTCGTGATTTCTCGTTCAATAATTATCTGGTACAACGATTACTACTATTTAATATATGTCTGAAGAGAAAAGATCAATTATCGCCAATGAGCAATTAGGTCAACAAGAGTTTGTTTTAAAATTCGAGATAACAGACCCCTCCATATCACAGAATATAGTCATATTGTCGGACAGGTACATCGTGATCAGAAATTTCCTGGTGTCGATTAAGTTAAGTAGTTATTTGTCTTTAAACACAGATGGTTTTGGTTAAATGAGTCGAATTATTTTTATTTCATTTTCTGGTTAGGTTATAATCAACTGCATGCTTTGTGGATATAAAAACCTAACAATTATTACCCGATTTGGTATTCAACCTGAGACATGTGAACGTATTTATTTCACATATCAACAGTTCAAGGTTGTTATTGGCGACATTTATGATTGTCTTGAATATTTTTGTCACCTTTTTTTCCTGGAATAAATCACCGACTTCTTGCTCAGTTAACAAATTCAGAAAACAACAGGAAACATCATTCAGAAGTTTAATAATATCGTTAAGAATAATCTAGAACTTTGGAGGTTCGCAATAAATACATTCGGATATCCAGTTTTAAATACAAACACCGGTACGAAATTTCAGCAATTAATAAAGAACGATTTTTGTGTTCTAAATTGCGATATATATACTTATATAAGCTATTCAACATTTCGATAGCTATGGATACAAATAAAGTTATCTTTATGCAATTTTTATCGTATGCAATTCGAGGTTCACATGGCCAACATTTTTTCTCTAATATAAATGTTATTTATCCCGGACTTTGGATGTGTTAAAACTATACTGGTAAATTAATGTACGAACTTTACGTGAACAGCATTTGCGGCGTTGTCCACACTCGACAGTGCTTTTCAGTCACATCTCGAATAGGCACCGTTCTGCCCACTCAGAATAGGGAAATGCGACTCTCCCTTTCAAAACAGTCACCCTGGTGCCTCTGCCCTTTAGGGTTACATACCAAAGCGGCACTTATTGGTGCGAATAATATAAACGTAGGTATATAATTATCATAAAGGGTTTTCTGGTCTATTTCGCCTTTTAAAGTTTAATTTGATCCTGCTAGTTTTGTAATTTGAATTTTTGTTTTAACTGGGTAAAAACTAATCTTTTGGTTTGGAAAAATTGGAAAAGTTAGCAATTTTTAAGTAAGCCACAATCAGTTGAATTTCGGGTTGCGTTTGGTTTACATAAATTTTTTGATATTGCAGAATAACTTTTAAAACATTGTAGAATCTGAAGGGATATGTTTAATATCGGGTTTTCGAAAATTATAAAATCACAAAATTCAGATTCATTAAATGCGCCACACTCTTCTTCAGAATTATGGAATCGCTGTTGCACGTAATGACAATTTCGACCTCTTAAATTTTGAAGTGTTTTGGGGGTGTTTTCGTAAATTTATTGGTTTGACACTGTGACCAGCCAATTTTTTATCATCGCGTGAAAATCCAGAGGCAAGTTCCATTACTGGGGTTGGCAGATTTTGTGGATTTTAGGGCATGGTAAATTTTCAAAATTTTTGGCTACTTTTTCAAAATTCAATGGCGAGGGCTATTTTCTTTGGATTAAGAACCTAAATTGGTGTAAACTTTATATTAAGGCGAGGTTGTAATTTTCAA
The DNA here is from genome assembly GCA_000827895.1 of Thelohanellus kitauei. Taxonomy (NCBI): domain Eukaryota; kingdom Metazoa; phylum Cnidaria; class Myxozoa; order Bivalvulida; family Myxobolidae; genus Thelohanellus; species Thelohanellus kitauei. The sequence goes on along the minus strand of JWZT01001457.1, from coordinate 37,117 downwards.
AAAATGCAATATTTAAAAATTCCTCGAAAATTAAAAACAGTCTCCATATGCTATATTTTTTTATATTATTTTACACGTAAAAAAAGTGTGTTGACTAAACTATGCAAAAATTCATAAAATGGTGCCTTACTAAAAATTTCTATCTTTTCCATTTTTTAACCCAAAAGATTGGTTTATATCCAGAAAGAATGAAATTCTAATTGTAAAACAAAATGAAAAAATCAAAATGATGAAATAGAATTCGACCCCTGTATCTTATTTATTGTGAAAAATGACATAAAATATTGTTAATTAATTTGTTCCTTGAAGTGGGTTTCTACTCCCAAGTGTATATAAGCCTTAAATTTACACATATTTCTTTTTCAGTTTGATCATTAATGATTTTTCAACGTTTAATTTAGAGCAACATTAAAAAATCCACGAATTACACATATTAAACTTGACGATGAACCATCATCTCTTTACATAATTCAAAACAGATTTTTATTGAAAAATGTTAAAGTATGGAGAACGTCTAGTTATTGTTGCAATATTTGTTAAGATTTGTAAAAACAAACAAATCAATATTCCCCTCCCCGTGGTTAGTTTGTGCATTTAAAAGTTACGTAAAGGTGTCGGCACCTAATATTTTTTTTAAAGAAGTTTCCTGAGCAGATTGTAATATACCAGGCAGAATGAGATAATACTCAGAAGTAAAACTAAAGCGAGGAAAAAGAAAAAAATAAATGTTCGAAAACTCTTAAATAAGTGGTTTAAATTATGGAGTATTTTTGGATTGGCAGAATTCCAATGAATGAGGATCTTTTTCATTTTTTTTGTCACTTTAAACGCCATTTTTGAATTTTGACCGGTTTAGCTTTTTTGATTTTCACGGTAACGTACCTCGTTTCTTCTAAACTCGTTAAAATTATTTAAATTTGGTTTAGGATGACAACAATTTTCTTTTATCTTTTTTAAACACTTTGAGTGCACTGTTTTTTTGTTTATGAAATCTCAGTTTGATGTCGTGTAAACGTTCCGAGGTTTTTTATCGAATATTCGAAACCAAGTTTTATTGATGTAGGACAAAAACTTGTAAAGGTTTTGGTCCGGTTCGATGGTATTAAATAAAATGTATTCATAAACGGATTTTAATGGCTCAATAATCGTGACATTTTCAAAGCTGTCAAGAAGCGTCTAGATGCTTTAATTCACAAATTTGATATTTCAAGTTGTTATGGATGATTTTGAATAAAATTAGCTGCCCATCAAGTTACTGTCTAGAAATCCACGATTCGGGAGAACGCATTAGAGCCATTTCAAAGGCGTCTGTAATGTGTCGGGGCATTAAATAGTATTTGAGTGGCACTATAATTTCGTGGAGCAATAGATGATATCAATATTTAGTTTTTACCATTTAAATTTGAGAAAGCGCGTAGTGTGTACAATGTTGTTCAATGGTCGTAAGCCATAGAAACCTGACACTGAGAAAATGGGGCCTGTACATTTGGAATGACCTCTTTGTTCATTAAATATGGGATATATAAAGTATTTTTTACGCACTCTAAATATTCATGGCTATTATCAACTATATTATGGAACTTCAGTATATTTTTTGTTTATTTTTATTTTTGTAGTTAAAAAATGCGTCGATAATTTATTTAACAAAGATCCATGCCAAGAATAGTCCATATATACCAAAATATTGTTGAAAGCCATCATGAATATTTGAGGTAGGAAATTAACACGTTCGGGTTTCTGATATATGATGCGAAAACCGGTACAACCAGCGATGTTTGCTTTTTAAATCTGAGAAATGACAATGATTCGTTTTAGTCATCAAAATTATTTATTGATACTCCTAATGAAGTTCCAGAAGTGATTGTTTTCTAAGAAAAAAGTTATCGGTGATCGATCTTACGTTTTTCATGACTGCGGCTTGTATTGAATTTAGATTATGTTATGTTAAATGTTATCTATTTTTTGAAAGTACGGCTCGTTTTGGAATTTTGTATGGATTCACTTGAAAATAGTGCCAATTTTTCTAGGAGTTTCTTATATATTTGATAAATTGACAGTTTGTGAACTCTATAAAATTACTACGTTATTATTCTCATCCAGCCTATTGCGTTACTTTTCATTCTTACAAGTAAGTTATCTAGCTAAAATAACTTCATTCGCCCTAAGCAACAAGCGAGTCGGTCAACCTTTTGTCCATTTTTCTGCAGACGCGATGTTTGTCTTTAGATATTCTTGTTTTTTCGATAATAAAAATTCGAATGTACAGAGTTCTCAGCATTTTTAATTTCGAGTATGGGGTCTAATTTATCGTTTACTGTTAAGACATCATGATATCCTGGACATCGTATAATCACTGAGTGGTTCTACAAGGTGAAAACTGGGTGAGCGTCGTTAGTTGTTGGTTCGACTGTGGTGGGACTCGCCTTTTACGTTACATTTACCCTGACTTTCAAACGTCGTATCTTTCCCTTCACTTTCTTGTCGCGATTAAAAATTATAATTAGAAGATTTTTGCGGTATTTTAATTACTACACATGTCTGCGCGAGTTTATTGTTCAGATTTTATTAGCATTTCAAACATACTTCAGAGTTCACCTCAAATTCTATCCATAATTCTGGGTGACTGTTATCGTTGAGAATTAACCCTCCCTTCAAAGATTATGTGTTCGCACATTAAAGGTGTTCATTTTATGTCATCATTACAAGGTTTTACATTTAAAAAGGTATCAATTGTAATGAAAATGGATATATAACTTGAATGATTTAATTGTTATATTTTAAATAACTATTCCCTATAGATGTTATCTTCATTCAAGTTTTGAGGAAAGAATAGTTCTGAATGAGTTTTATGATTCAGTATACGTGCATGGAATGACTTACGTAAACCTTTGCGATCCCGAATCAAGTTTTTCTTATAAATATTTTTTTCCTCATACAATGTGGGAAGTGGCTATCGGAAGAAAATAACAGTTTATTTAGATAATTTTTAAGTTTAAATTTTAAAAAATGAATTTTTAAATGCGAAAACGGGTAAAAGACATTTGAAGAGACTGATATTTTGTGAATTGGAAAAATCTATTGTTTTTAAATTCTATGGTGTTTTGGGAACTAATATCTATATTTTATAGTGCAGATACAGCAAAATTTCACTATCACGCATGTCTAAATTTGATGAAATTGAAAACCACGGCGATTACCTTGGATCCAAAACCCGGTATAATTTTATTGGTTTTTTTCATTTCCTGATTTATTTTCGAGTTTTATCATGTGCCTGAACGTCTGAGCATTTTAGAAATCTGTTAAAAATTTAATATGATGAACACAAGCCAGTAATGATTGACATGGTACGCCGACGTTATTACCGCTAATTGTGGAGATAAACTTATCGAAAAGCCCAAGAGATATTCTACAATAATATTCAATTGGTTACATGTGTTGCTTTGTCTCAGCATAAAAATTTACAATAATGTATGGAGTTCATTTGGAATTTTCCCACCCCATTACATGCTTTCTGAAAATGCGCAAACATTGAAAGCTTTTGTAAATCTTTTCGAGTTATCTTAATTATTTAACTACGAAGAAACATAAATCAATCAATTTATCTATATTGACACCTTGAATAATACTTAAAGTTGTTGCGGTTTCTCTGGTACCAAAATTAGTACAAATGTAGCCTCGATGGTATTTCTCAATGAAATAACGCCTAAAAGAATGGTGAATGTTTACTAAAACACTGACGATTCGAAACTCGAAATTGAGCAGACAAAATCTTGTTATTTTTAGCTTGTTGTATTAAAACATACACAACTACGTAAAATAGCTGGATTTTTCGGTATAATACTATACAATATTATGAAGTGTCTTACGTAGATGGCCATTTCAGCCTTTAATCGAATGATTCTAAAAAAGATTGACCAGGGCTTGTGGTAAAAATAGATGACTCTGTTCTTGAAAAAAAACAAACAGGCCACCCAGTGAGTAGTACATTGGTATTGTGCGGAATCGAACACATACTCTGGCGACATGTATTTCTGGTTAGAATCCCAGAGAAACACTGAAAACTCTATTAAGTAATTTAACGGCCACGTTTTATCAGGATCGCAAATAATTAAGGAATTTTCCACAGCTTTTCTTAGCTGTGAACTGTTACTGATCGCGGCACATTAAATTGTTCGCAGCGTTTTTATAGACTCTGACAGAATTTTAAGACCAATAATATTGAGGAAGTTTGGAACGCTTAAGATAAAACTACCAACAAGAATCGAACGAGCTCTAGCGATTAATTTTGACTCATACTTCAAAATACCATCAACTTTTTATTGGGAGAATTCATATGAAGACTAAACACTCAAAACCTCTGTCACCATGTTTTGCAGGTATAAAATAAAGTTTTTCAAGCTTTTTTTCTATACATACCACACAAATTCAAAGCAAGCTTGACGGATATCCTTCAAGTTATTTATAGCCACGTGTTGAAAACCTCTGCTCTAAAACATATAGTAGTTGTATCATTATAATTTAATTCAACCGATTTAGCAAAAACATGAGTTAAAAATTTTTGATATATTAACTGGACATATGCCGGAAATCTGGAAAGGGGTTATAACATTCTATAATTAAACCAAAGTTATTTTATAGAGAAAAAATTTACATAATTGATGTTTAGTTAATTAAATCGTTTTTAAGACATGATATCATTATGCCAGGGAGAACATTCGTTTACTTTAATCACATTGAGCCTAGTTCGATTTCACGAAGATCTTTGCGTGCAAATAAAATATGATCACAATCGGTCTGTAGTTAATGAAAAGAAAGGAAATGAATCATGGCATACAAGATGTTACTAGATAGGCATTCACTGGGTTAAATACATATATCCCATTAACGAGGTTTCATCTGTATTATTCAAATAGCTACGATCATTCGTTTCGAGGTTGTATAAGATACATTGATTTCTTACTATGTCCAAAATTTCAGAAGTATCTTAAATGAATACATTAAGCAATTTTTCAATTATTAATACCCTCTCATTTATAATATCAAATATTCCATGTCATTAAATTATTATATTAGATGCGAGTTTTCCCATTTTAAGGAACCAAATTGTTCGAAAAATTTATCAGAACATCTGGAAAATATTCTCAACTTCTTCAGAGATGGAACACGAACACAGATGATGTGATTCTTTTAAAAACACCCATATATAAATATCACAGTTAATGGAATAGGGCAGGTGCTTCCATGGTTCTACATTCAGAACATCTCGATGATCAAAAATCTTCATATTTACCATTATCTACGCGTAAAATAAAAGAGAAGAGGACTGACGTCGCTGGATAATCCATTGCGTAATATACCATATTTCAAGTTAAAAGAAGCTAGAAACATATCTTACACATAATTAAAAGGAGTAGATAAATAGATTATATCGTTGTGTAAGCATACGCGATGAGCCAATTTAAGTAATATTTTGGCTTAAAAACGTCAATCAGCTTTTTTTTTTAAATAGTTATTCGATTGATGGTAGTTGGGAGAATTGCCGGCTGGCTGATGTATATTTTTGATTCTATTAATAGACTGTTTGTTGAACAATTCCATTCAGAATATTCCATTCTTACATCTTACATGAACCATGTGAAACAATTGTTATCTAAATGGTTTATACTTCACTTTTTTCTGAATTTCAGTAAATTGAGGCGGTATAATCAAACCTTTAACTCAGACGCTTAAATGAGCCAAATTAATTTAAGATAAAAACAGGCCTTATCTTCCTGAATTACCACTAAAAACATAATCATACAGCGTTCATCGGCAATTTTTTCATATCTTTGGCAAAGTCGCTGAATGTGAGCAGACAATTTGCCTAACTGTGTTGTTAATTTTCGTCTCTGCGTCCTGATTATATATGTTCATAGCAATTTTTTTAGATTTTTAGAAACGCTAATCATAAAAATGAAAATTAAAACGATTATGTTTTAAACGACAGTCATTCGATACATTTCGGTAAAGGCTTCAATCGAGCAATATAAGTCCATGAAATTATATGAAGTTTACAGGTTGGCCTTTAAAAATTCACCATTGGCGTCGATTCAGGGATATGTTAATTTTAATATATTTACTGAACAAATATATCAATAAACATATATCCCTTCAAATGTCGCCTTAATTCATGTTATGAGTAAAAAATATTGTAAATGAAAACCAAATTAAGGATGGCTGAGTCTTACAGAAGTTACACAAATAAATTTAGTCACTAATATTAATTAATCGGAGCAATTCTTAAAAATATCCGTGAATGAAAGTGTGATCGGGAGTGAACAAAATTTCATTCAATGTTCAAAATCCGTTGAGCAATTTAATTTGTGATTTTTTAAATTTAATAACAGGTAACAAAATTTGATTTTATGGACATTTATCTCGAAATGAAGCCTATATATTGGGGTGTATCCAATGGCTGTCTATTAAATCCTAGTTGTTTTAATTTCTACTTTAATGATTTGCGATTTTAAAACTGTAAAAAACTACAATCAATCGCTGTGAACTTTCATTATCACGCTTCAGAGAGGAAAATTGATTTCACGGTTGTCAAAATCGGTTTATCATTTTCAGCTTCTTCACCACAGAGTAGATAGATTACTGGTCAACCCTCTCATATATTTTTTTTGAGTCTTCGTTAACTAAGTTGAAATTTTTTCCCATTTCATCTACTTTCCCATACTCGATTAATAAGAACGGCTACGCGTGCGGCCATGTCTCAATCATCTTAATCGTTCAAGTTCGGTTAAAACTATATTCTACAGGTCGAGAAAATATATTCTATAACTTCTTCAATAGAAATTGTTGGGTCCTACTTCAAATTCGAGTACGGTAAATAACATTTTGTACAACGCTCAAAAATATCTACAGAGGTTCCAAATTCATTGATTATCGAGATTATATAATTATCAGTCTGCTGAATGGGTTTTAAACAATTAGGCATTTTTACATTTTTTTCTCACTTTGTGTTGAAAACATTTTGGAACTATAGAAACAAAATTGTTAATCCAAAATTTAGACTTGTCTGTTCTTCAAATACTTCTTCCCTCCGGATCTCAAAAACCAAATCAAAATTCCAGCAATGCACACCCACTTCGCCGCAAAGGTCTAATATAGAACTTCTCATACTAACCATGGATCGACGAGGCATGAGTTTTCTTTTTAATATTTCAAGGTGATCGTTTCGTCTGTGAGCGTATTGTGCACAGGTGGAAAGCGCATCATTGTTGATAATTAGTATTATTCCTATGTTCCCTCTAATCCCATATCGTAGCTTGGCAGATTGTGGATTTATCAATTATTCGTCGAAATTTGATTCGAACGGCATCTACATACAAGTGGTTTTAACAATAAATGATAGATTTGAGTAGAATATGTGGTGGGTTTTGAAAAATGTGTTTAATACAGCTCAAAAATTGTTACAAAATTTAATATGAACGTTTTCAAAAGTTGGGAATTTACTTCTTAACTCTGTAAGGCTTACCTGCTAA
>JWZT01001438.1:5150-19675 GCA_000827895.1 Thelohanellus kitauei | reverse complement strand
CCATTTTTCTCAATTTCCGACAAATAAATCAATAAAAATGAATGAATGATAAATATAAATATCATAAATCTGTATAAGATCCAAAAATACCCAAAATTAAAAAGAATGGTAAAGTTTTTTCACATAGCTGTAAGTCGGACAGGGTATCCTTTTCTAATAAATAATGTTATTTTTGGTCCTACAAATAACAACAGTTTTCATCTGATGATCTTCTCCTCTAAAGCGCCACCCAGATTTTATTGGTGGTACTCGAAAAAATAATTAAGAGTAAAAAATCCCAAAATTTATGATGAAAAATAGAAATGTTTGGTACTATTACATGGAAATTTATTCACGAAATTAAATAAGATTTTTTTAAATTATGCATCAAATCAATCAATAAAATACCGAAACTGACGGCTCAGGAGCGCTGACAGAGCCACTTGATTCTTGAGGGACACCTAACGAAATAGGGGTCAAATCTTTTGTGCCTGGACGCTAAAAATTAATTTCAATCATTTAAGACATCATTTATATTTAAAGATTTATTTGTTGATTGAGCGTGAAATAGATAAAATATAGGGCCTTATACTTTGGATTATGATCAGATATAGTTGTGCAAAATTATTAAATATGATTTTTTTGGCCGTTTTTCATTTAAAAGGGAAAAAACATGTGGTAATAAGTATAATTATTTATCTTGAAATAAATTCACTGGATGATAAGCCTCTACATTGCGTTAAATATATTTTATTCAGATTTTACTGACACCAAACTTTATAGACTCTAATAGATTTTAATTTGGATGAATTTCAACCACAATCAACCACAAATGTAGTTATAACCCAAACACGTTAAGGAATGATTTTAGTGCAATCCACAAAATTCGTCGTCGTTTAAAGGGAGAACCAACAACCATTTTTTAGAAACTTTGTTCATGGTTTTTCAATAATATACGGGATCCTTACATATAATCCATTGCTCATATGCTGCAATATATTGCTGTGGCAATTTTCTAATTAATTCTGTTTCCTTTCGACAATTTATTTGATTGATAAACGAGGAAATATATCAAGGTGTTTTGTAAACGTTAAGCAGTTTTTAAAATAAAACTGGGTTGTAAATTGTGATTTTCGATGTCATTATAATGATTTAAATATAGCTCTGAAATATCTCTGGCAATACAATGGTTGATTCGTTGATAAAAATATTAAAAAAATTGTTATAAATAATGGCAGAGACAAAGTATTTGAACATACTTCAAAATTGGCAACACTCTCATAGGGATCATATTCTGGATCAAACTCAAGGTTTGAGGTACTCTTGGACTCTGAGAGATCTGCACCTTGACCCTAAAAATTAATTTGAGAACAGAAAAAAATCAAAAATAAAATTAATATATCAACAAATTCAAATTTTGTTCATAGAATATTAAAAAAACTGTGAATCCAATCACATGGAAGTAAAGTACGAAAACCTGTAAAGAATCATATTTCTGGTGATGTTAATTACAAATTGATCAAAAATAAAGTTGATCCAGAAACAACTTCATTGATATTGGTTAGTATCCATTGACTGTAAAATACCTTTTTATATTCTCAAGTTGTGAAGGTGACATATTTCACATTGTTTTAGATGAGTGATTGTACAAGGCGCGGATATTACATTTTTCTCGATCAAAAATCACCCCAAAAAATATACATGTGTAATCAATAATAAAACATAATAGTTTAACGAGAGAAATAAGACGATTCTTCATCACATATATTTCAGAACATTTGAAGGATTTTTCAAGGTCATAATGATAATTCACAGCCAATTTGGAGCAAATATATTGGTTATGCAATTCTCTATAAAGTCATTCCACTTGCAGGACCTTATTCCTAAGATATAAAGAGCAAATGTTTCAAGCTATTTATAAAACCAATAGCTTTTCAAACAAAAATTGTTTTGATATTTAGATGTGGTACTGTTTTTAATGATCACATTATAAATTTACGAAAATTATATTATCGTGAATTTAAACGAAAATTGATGTAAACTTATTGAGTAATAGCGTTTGAAAATACCTGATAAACATCGACAGGCTCATAATCAGGTTCGATATAAGCTGCTGGTGAACCGGCGGTAGAGATGTAGATTGTGTTTGATGCCTCCGAAGCCTAACAGTTAATTTCAGTACGTAAACATAAATATAATTAAAAATTAGTGCTTTTAAGTATTCAAATTTTCTTAAAATAAAACGTTGAATAAAAAAATATCACTGAATCAAATTAGCTGATGACTAATCTTATAAGTTCTGACTCACTAAAATATGTCAATATGTTTACAAATGGTCTATTTCTCATTAGTTCATAAGGTCGATAGAAGAACGATTGCAAATGGCACGAATTAAAAAACCCTGATAAAAAATGGGTAGACAACGATGCAGATAACTTAAATCAATAATATGAGTATGGACGAGATTAATACGTTGTTTGAGGTCTTCTCAAATACTTAATCAAAAAAATATAAGATTTCAAAAAAAAATTCATGGAATACAATGAACCAATCAATATGTTAACCGGCAGTAAATACTCTCGGCCCAAAAGATATAAATAATTTTTAAAAAAACTATCATGATTTTCAGGTCTAAAAACTACTCGGCTCTTTTTAGCTGGTTAATATCATAGAAAATACAGCATTTAAAATATCCCCGACATTTAGATGTTTTTCTCGTGACAATCAATAATGTTTGAGAATTAATTACATGATGTTGTAAAATGTCTTAATCAGAAATTGCAAAAAAGCATTGATGAGATTCAGTATAAAGAAGAGTCTCAAATCAAAATGGTCACTATATATTCCAATATGAACTGAAAAGATGAAACGTTTAATAGCTATTCTGGTGCCTAGATGATCGATTAAAACGGCCTCTAATATATCGACAATAATCAAATTATTTGTAGTTACAAAATCGTATTCAAAGAATCCTTTGCCTAAATGAATATTCAAGAATAAGATGCAAAAATTTAAGATTGAAGGAAGAATTCATTGAGTTAGAATTTCAAAATATTGATGTTTTGCTCATCTCGCATCGCGCGTTTAGAGTAAAATGACTGAAAAAATATCATTTGAAAATTACTTAAAATTAATTAATGATGGGAAATATTTTGAAGCACAATTCATTTTAATCAAAAATGTGGCGACATACGAGGTGGATAATTGTGAGTTCATGAGCCTGGTCGACAACAAATATTTTTAAAAATTCTTGGCAAACGAATGAGATTGAATTTAGATTAAATCAAAACAGCTTTCGGCTGAAAATGTGAATCTAAAATTAAATGATTTTTAACTTTTTTATCTGAAATTATAAACTTAAATAATTTACAAATATTGAATTCAAAATGACAATTTCGCAATTATTAACGACAATAATTAAGGTTTCGATCCAACCGTAGAATGTGAACCGATCATGACTGTAATTTTAAATGAAATACTGACGATAAATCGGCTTTTTTTACAATATATTAAACAAATAATCTACAAATCGTGAATGAAGAGATGATAGAATCGAGATAATGTCGGAGAAATGCGGTCGATATCATTTATTAATTAATTTTCAATTAATGCTTTTTCTGAAGAATTCGACATGATCGATTTCGAATTCGAATTTCGTCTTTGAACAGCATCACTAATTCTAATTTTATTAATTTTCTCAGTGAAGCATTATTAAATAAACGTTCAGTCATGGGAATTGAGAAAATGTAATTAAAAAATTCTCTAATCACAGATCGTAGACAATTTGAATTGTACAAGATATTTTGTTAAATCAATTTTATTCAAAATGAAATATACCTGAGGACCAGCTACGGTAGACGGGGCGTCACTTAACTGGGCTGGTTGGTCAGACTAAAAATTAGATACATTTAAAAATAGCTCAAATAAATAAGCCAAAGTATAAATTATGATTGAATGAAAAAAATATTGAGTCATAATTAAGTATAATATGAAGAATGGATAATTAAGCGAATGCGCAAATGTAAAGTAATGACGAATCCAATTGATGTTTAAAAAAAAGCCCATATTAATTAGGCATAACGAATAAATTAAAACAGTAAATTAAAAGGATTTGTGACAAGTTGGTGGTAAATACAGAATGAATATTATTATGTTTATTATTAAGCAGAAATTTTAAAATCATTTAGAGATTGAAAACAGATACTTAATATCGCTACATAATGGCATTATAAGACAATGAAATTTGTTACAAAAAGGGCACATACTGACAGTATTTAATAAAACGTGATGACATATTTAAGTAATTATGATTGGCTCAGAATTCTACTAGAAATCTAGTCAATATGAACATCGAGGTCAGTTATATTGTGACGACATTTAAGTTTCATAAAATTGAGAAAGACCCAAAATTATTTTTTGGTGATTCATGAATTTATCAGTTGAAGGGACTGTTTAATTATGTTACCAATTTGCGAAGATATTAATTAGGTTGTTAATAATGAGAGAGAATGAAAAAATATGATTGAAGTTTTTGATTCTTAAAAACAATCCTAGAAAAGGATAGATGAAATTGTTCAGATGGAAGCGAACAACGAGAAAAAATATTGATAACATTATGATATTTTAAACAGGAAACACTTTAACAAACACATCAAATAAAAGAATATATATAATGAAAGACTGTGACGACTTGAACTCCGAGTTAGTGACCCGCCAAAAGAACCAGTACTCGATTCACGCAACTGGCTCTGTAGCTAATGATTAATTTTTGAAAAAAGTGTAATCAGATCAGTTAAAAACATTCAAAATTATATCATTCTTATATAAATAGAACATAATAATTACTGCTACAATCTAGATTAAATATAACCAATAGTGCAACATAGAATTCAGTGATGTCAATATCGGGGGCAAGAAATAGTAGAGTTATATTTTCACCAGTATTTTAACAAAAATTAACGTTTTGGAAAAGCATAATTAATATTTTATGTAAGGAAATGATGGATATAGTTCTCAAGGATCATCGGAACGTAAATTAGGTGGCAATAGAATATCGTACATGACAGAAAAGATTAAATTTAGATATATATGGCTAATTTAGTGGTAAACGATCTATCGAAAAGTGGATAGGCAACAATGTATCTACTCGATCTCCACACTTATCATCATAAAAAAAAAACAAAATCAGAATCCAAAACATGATTAACAAACATGAATATGGTTCATCCTAGTCGCGTGACTCAGCATGTCGATATGGGATTTTTCAGTTCATAACTTTAGTTTGCGACTTTCAAGTAATTATTATCACCTTAACCATGTCTGATTTAATCAGAAACAACTGTTCTGATAATATGTGGGTCGCGACGAAAAACAAAAGATTTTAGAGATTGTTTAAATTAAACGACAAGTTTGAAACGTTTTGGATAATTATATTAAATTCTAAATAGTTGAAAACAAATTTAATGCTGCTTGAAATGATCAACTGAAATTATAATTGTTAAATATAAATTTAATGCAATAGTCTAAGCAGATTAGAGCATGAAAAATAATATTAGTTTATGTATTTAATAAGTGTTTGAACATACCTCATCTCCATCAATACTCGCATAGGGGTCTTCGATTTCATGAAACCCAGGATTGTCGGCATGTGCAGTCTGTGCACTGGATATAGATGTATCCTAACAATTAATTGGAGTACATATGTACAAAAATATGATTGGGGATGACATATGATTAAAATTAAACTTTTGTTGATAAAATGTTTAAAGTAATGGTTAATCGATCAATTTTTGCATTATTAGAAAATGAGTCGATAGTCATAAACTGAAAAATTGTTTGATTGCTTCTCAATCAAAAAGTTATCCATTAACATTCTTTAATTATTTGGCTCATGCAAACATCTCATTTCTTTACACAATCTCCTTCAAAAGATTGTACATGTTCTAATTTTAAAAAAATAAAAGCTCGGTAAGAAATCAGCAGAAGTTATCTTAAAAGTCCTTTGAGTGTGATCACAAAAATACATATCCTTGAGAACTATAAATGATTGTCCTAAATTCAGAAACTTTTTATCATTATGACCGTACAAAATAGATTTAAACAGGCATTTCATCGTAGACAAGCAACAAACAAATTATGTGAACCACTGTTAATAGTCTACGTCCTAATAGAGTATTATATTTTCAAAAAAATATATTAATTTTTATGTCTCAAAATTACCCCGCTGTTTAAACTCGTGAATATCATTAAAACTACAGCATTTAAAATAGAAACCCAATTTTAAAACTTTTTTATCTAAGAAATTAGAAGGGTTTAAATTATTGATTTGTATAAACATCAATCAATAGAAGAACAAATTATTGCGGATTTTCTTCATTATGATAAAAAAAAAATCAACTGTCGAGTATTTTTAAATATAATGTGAAAAAATAAATATTTTTGTATTGGAGGGATCACCTAAACGATCGATCCCAATGGGTGTGAATAAAAGGATAAAAACGTAAATAATTTGTAAAGTCAGACCATTAACCAATTTGTTATTAAAATAAATTATCAAGAACTTTAGATCAAAAATTTAAGAATCAAACATGGATGTATTTCGTCAGCATATGTGCAAAATATACAAATTTAGCTTAAAAACCTCTCTTGATTTAGAAAAAATAGAGACTGAGAAATGAGTTTTGAAAATCAATTTATATTAATTAACAAGGCAAATGTTGTAAAACACGTTTCACTTTTATCGACAATTCGATTGAGCACGAAATGTAGATCACTGAGTTCATGATCCTGTGAGAATAAACTCAAATACTGGGTTTTCGGTCAAAGTTAGCGCTTTTCCAGCCCCATTTGCCGGATGAAAAACAAAATTAAAGGGGATCCGCCGAAAAAAATAAGCCACATTAAATTGGACTGGGCAAACGCTAATTGTGACCGAAAACCCTGTATGTTAAATAATTCTTAAAAAATAAACAGAAAGAACAAAGAATGATTTAATAAAAGCAGTTATCTGTCAAAAATGTGAAACTAAAATTTTATGATTTGAGAATTACTTTTATATGAAGTTAAACTGTGTAATAATTTATAAATGTTGAATTGAGAATGGCAATTTAAAGTTATTAACGACAATAGTTTGAGTATGGATAGAACCTTATAATACAGACCGATCATAGGTCTGTAATTTCCAAAGAAGTACTGACAACAAATAGGCTGGTTTTATGATATATTCAAAAATAATCATTAAATCGTGAAGGAAGAGATTATAGGATAGAGATAACATTGGAGGAATGCGGTCGATATTATTTATCAATTCATTTTAAATTAAGAATTTTTATGAGGAATTAGGCATTATCGATCTCGAATTTTGTATTTGAACAACATTAATTCTAATTATATTAATTTCGTCAGTAAAGCATCATAAAATAACCGTTTTAGTCATGGGAAATGGAGAAAATTTCATCAAAAAAAATTCGCGAATCAAAGATTGGAAATAATTAGAAGTGTACAAGATATTTTGTTACATTAATTGTTTTCAAAATAAATTATACCTGAGCACCAGCTACGGTAAGCGGGCTGTCGCTTGATTGGGCTGCTTGGTCAGCCTAAAAATTAGATACTTAAAAAATAGCTCAAATAAATACGCCAAAATATAAATTGATTGATTGAAAATAATATTCAGACTTATAATAATATATTATTATGAAATGATAATTGAGTGAATACGCAAATGGGAAATAATGACGAATCCAATTCGTGATGAATATATGGCATATATTAATTAGCCATAGAGCGAATAAATTCAAACAATAATGTACAAGGATGTATGACAAGTTGGCGGTAAATACGAAATGAATATGCTTATGAGTATAGTTCAATAGAAATTTCAAAGTCATATAGAGATCGGAAACAGATATTTGATATCGCAGGATAATCTGAGATTAAGAAAATGATATTTGTTACAAAAGAGGGCAATTTATGACACTTTATCATAAGACATGATTATATATTTTAAAACAAATATTTCAGGAGCTCAGAGTTCGACCAGAAATCTGGTCATGTCGGGCATAAAGGTCGATTTTATTATGTCGATATTAAAGTATCATAAAATTGAGAACGACCAAAAATTATTTTCTGAGGTTTATTAAATTTTCAATTGATTGGAGCATTTATTTTTGATGTTAAAAAATCGATAAGTTATTGATCAGATTATTTCTAACATGAGATAATGACAAAAAATAATTCAGAATTTTTAATTCTTCAACTTAAAGCTTTCTATTTAAAGAATAAAATCGTTAAATTTAGTAATCAACAAATTATAAAAAAATAAAATTTAAATAATGTTTTAAACTTGAAATATTTAATGAAATAAACATAATTCAAATTAGACTTCTAATTAATCACCCACTATTAGAATCAGTACTCGATTCATTCGATCTCGGATTGGCTTATTGATTAATATTTGAAAATGTTGACAGTCAGATCAGTAAATACAGTCCAAAATTAGATTATTCTGATATATACGGAAATATATTCCATTGAAACTCGAATCTAACTAAGAAATACTACAAATAATTTAGGCAGGATGATAGAATTTCCGTTTGTAAGTTATTAAAAAGTACAGTTAAGTTATAGTGGATGAATTGACGATAAAGCGTGTTAAAATTCTAAAATAGAATAAAAATATTTATCATGTATTAATGGAGAATTTCGCAAAACTATGATTAGAAAGAAAATAGAAGTAAGTGTAAGTATCGTTCGTCAGAAAAACAAAAAGATATATGATGAACGTATTCAATTCCACATATGCAAAACGGCAATCATAACGTTTGAGTTATCAGAAATCATCAATTATCATCACTGCAGCCCATGATAATGGTAAAATATTGACTGAAAAAATGAATGAGAAAGTGAAATGTCTTGAGTCTGGATATCCTAGTTCGAAATTCTGATGGTTAGATTGAAATGTTGAGTTTTTAATACATCATGGTTAATTTTACTTTTATTGCCATTCCTATCGAACAGAAAATCTCTTTTTTTTATTAAATGGTAGAATTCTCATTAGGTGAGTTATTATTACAAAGCACTACCTAGATTTTGACGAAGGTACTCGACATAAATAATTACTTTTTATAAAAATCCTTAAAATATAAAAAATATTAAAGTTTGTTATCACAAAATGGAAATCTATTCAAGAAGATCAAGATAAGCATTCTGTATTAAATTATCAATTCAATTAATCCAAAAACTACCGAAACCAATATGCCATGAGCATTTGCAGGGTCGTCTCTGACATCAGGGTTGCCAGATTAACTTGAGGTAGTCTTTCCTGTTTCTTGACCATAAAATTAGTTGATTATCATTTAAAATACCATTAAAATTGAAAGACTAGTTTATTAATTGGTGAAACGATAAAAAATAAAGCATATTGTCATATATCTCGGCGCATGATGGGAAAAGTTCTGAATTTTTAAGTTAAAGACGCTTTATCTCGGTTTGTACATTAATCAGTTATAAAACTATGTGGTAAAAAGTAGAAAAATCATTCTTTAAATAAATTCATCAACACAATGGTTTCTTCATTGCATTTAAATCAAAATATTGTTTTGACATCGATGATATCATACATTAATTTAATACAAAGATATTTCGATGGAATTATGCCACATCAACATCGTGATCGCAACTAAAAATAGTTGTTTAACAATGGATTTGCTCGCCATTAAGTAACATACTTTCGTTTTATGTGATTAGTAATGCATTTATTTCAGAAAGAATAACATATTTCGACTGATAATTGGTGGTTTCCAATAAAACAATTAATATTTTCATTTCGAAAACCATATTATTTCTATGAAGAATTTATTATTCAAGCAAATAAGGATGATTTATTTAAAAACTAAACATATCAGGCATTTTAATCATAAACACACTCAAATATGTAACTTGATTCACAAAATGGGTTTATACGGTTAAAATGATGCAAAATAAAACCCAAGAGAGTAATTTATTTTTAGTATAATTAAGTGAATAAAATCCAAAGGAGGCAAAATGATATGGCCTGTCATATGACTAAGCGATTCACTAATTTGTGATTGAATTATAGGATAATTTAACGATGTTTTTTGAGTACAAATGTTCTACTAGGAAGAATATCACTGAGTCAAACCAATCACTTTGTCGTTACGTCAACAGAAATCACCACAATTCTGATTTAAAATAAGCGGCATCTAATTACTGATAAAGATATTGTTCATAAGATTCGTCAATAATCGTTATGTTGTTGACTATTTTAATAGCTATAAATAAACCCATTCAGAAAGAAAAGAGTAAAAATTCATTTACATTATAACCATTTTCAATTCATATAACGTGCATTTTTTTAAAAATACAAACCACATAGAAATGCACGAATCAATTTTTATTTTTAAATGACATACAATCAAAAAGATAAATCTATGAATTATTAAATAATAGACAGTTTCGTTTCTGTAGAAATAAATCAGAAAATTTTTATTTCGCACACTATAGCAAAAGAGATCTGATCGATTCGGGATGCAAACTATTTGATAATGAATAAATAAATTATACAACGACGATGATAAGAAAATAAAGACGACACGGTTATTGAGGTTTCACAGCCAAATAGGGTGGTTATTTTTTACTCATGGATTCAATAATTGAAATACCGCAAAAAAATGATTCCTAAAACTAAAACATCAAACTTAATTGTTAAAATATACTAGAATTAACTTTCTGGATTATAATGCGTATGAAGAATAAAACTCGAAACTGATTGTGCGCGTGCGCTATCTTTATCATATATTAAACTTTAGTAACATTAAAACAATGATTGTAATATATATCTCAATCAAATTTACGCTAAATGTGCGATAATTTAATTTTAAATAATGACTGGAACACAACAAGTAATGAAGTATCTAACATGAACAACTAATATTACGATAAAACCTAGTTGTAAAATTTTTGTCACGTTTAAAATAATGACATTTAATGAATTAACAGTCTTGAACCATTTGGATTGAAAAAAAAATATTTTAAAAGGCCTAGACAGATAAATTGATTACAATTTTGATTATTTAATGCTATAAACTTAAGGAACGAAAAATTACATTTTTTGAATACATGAGAGTTTAATTTGACAAAACTAAAAATATTAAGAAAAATGAATAAATTTACACATATTAATAAAAATAATTTGATTTTAACATTTAGTAAAAACATATCGAAGAATCATAATATCCTGATTTCACAAATAAAATAATACCAGAACAAAATCAGCTGTAAAATATAAAATTTTTATAAGAATAAAATCATTTTGAAGATGACATAAAAAAATAAATGCATAAATCCCGTATGCATGTATGTGCCCAGTTCGAACCATATTAATAATGTTTAAGATCACGAGATAAGTAACGATCACTTCCGAACATATTGATTTTAACATTTGTCCAAAATGAATAAAATTTCCAATTATATATGTTTTGAATGATTATCTAATGTCATGATGCCAAAAAATAACATCGATTGATAACTCAACTATAAATATTATTATTAATACAGGATAGCGCATATCACAAGCCAACAGTCTGTATCAAAACAAGCCTAACAAGAATTCAGAATTATAAAAGACACAGCTTCTTTTAAACTTGAAACGCATTCAATTCAGAATTAGGCTCATAACTTTGTAAAAGTGAATTTAGTTCAGTTGATTTATGATGATTAAATGAGATTATTTTGAGAAGGCATTAAAATTTTTAAATAATATTTTGACATTTTTGAGCAAAATATTCATGTTTTCGATAAAGGTAAATCGATGAATACCATAAAATTCGATGAACGTAGATGTAAAATAAAAAATGTATGAATGATGAGTTTGTTAGTATACAGCGCTAATAGAATGTTTAAAACACTTTTAAATTTGTGGATATCTGCGAAGGACAAAGGAATCTATTATTCTTGACACAGTTAACTGGTGGCTATATAATTGAGAACTGGGGCTTCTTTTTAATTCATAAGGACCCCGGTTTTTAATAGGATAATAAAATTATAGAAGATAATATTCGAGATAAAGTAATATTGAGCATTTCTATAATATTTAACACCAGGTTGATACAATCGAAAATGTTAATGAGTTATTAAATAGGAAGTTTGTAATATGATAAAATAATGAAAAATTAAATTGATGAGTTAGGATAAATATTTCAAGAATTAGAAGGGATCGGGGTCGAATCAATACATATTTTAAGATTTTAAAAGAGCTTTAAAAAGTGCGACAAAGCAAATAACATTTTTACACGGGGCTCATCGGAAATATATTTCCTCATAAGACGTAAAAATAGATAATTTATCAGATATGGTGGTGGGGAGTATAAATCTAAAAACGATTACACATACTTTTCGATAAATTAGATTCTCACACGCTACCAATTATATAAATGAACGAAAACAAGCGAAATAATCAAAAGGATTGAATTTTTTGATATCAATATTTTAAAAACGTATGTGTTTGAAATCGTGTGTAACTATCATGAAATGACAATCAGATTTAGCGATTCTATAATTTAAATAGAACTAGGTTAGTTATGTTTTTTCCATAAAATGAGGCAGATGAGCTTCAAACGATTTCTGATACAAAACAGGATCGAGAATATGGTTTAGTTAACTTCGATTAAATGAATAGGATCAGGACATGACAAAAAGTGCAGTTAACTAGGGTTGACTGTGTGTTTTTTACGAATTTACTTGGAAAAAATGCAAAAGATTAAATTTAAACAGTTCTAAAGAGTGAGTTAAAATTTAAAGGATGGTAAAATGATGATCTGAACACAACTGATACGGTTAATAATATTACAATTTAAGAGTTGACATAAACGTGTTAATATAAATTGCAGTGAATTACCTCAGAACCAGTTTGCGACCTTTCATAAGTACGTGGCGGAAGCTCTGGCACAGGAGCGGTATCATCGTCTTCTGCGCTGCTTCCCTGTTCATTAAAATTTGAAAAACATATTAATTCCAAATTGCAAACGACAATTCTTTTGATTATTTTTTCATTTTTTATGAACAAAGCTTTATTTAAATATGAATAAAAACTTTGACAAAAAGTCTGTAATTCTGAAAATAATTGACTTTTCTAAGGTGTTTTGTAAAAGTTCAATTAAGGCATGATGAGAAAAAGTAAGTAATAAACCATAACTGATAGAAATGTTCAATCAATATTTGAAAGATAAATATGTAAAATAACACCTTAATGCAAAAGCTCCAAGAGCTATTTTTTAGTTTGGATGAAGAATAAGTCAAAAAAGTATGTACAGGCTCGTGATCATAGAATTTCTTTATAAAAATTTTATTAATAAAAGGCAATTGAATAACTACTAATATGAGACAAAAATGTAGAATATTCGATTTTTAAAATAACGGTTAATATTTTTATGACGGCACATCTTGAGTTAATGACCCGTTATAAAGTTTCTATTAGATCAGAGGTTAATAAAACAGGTTCATCAAATTTAAATTACATCGATGGTCAATTTCACAAAGATGAAAAAAACTTAATGCAAAAAATTGTATTTGGCCCAAATTTTTTTGTTTTGACCGAAACTCATGTTCCACAAGATATACAAACGACTTCGTTTATGTCATTTTATCTATTTTTACCGAATCTTTACGAGATTATTTCAAATATTTTCGGATAATTTGACACCATTACCAATTTGCAAAACTTTAGTGGCCGAGTTAAAATACATGAGACCAGTATGAAACTCAAAAAATATGGGTAGATTCATAGCATAACAGGAAATTTTGTAATAAATATTAGAGTGTCATTATAAAATCTAATCTAGAAATCTATTCGTAAATAATCTTATCATTTTTAGGACTTTGTGATATAATGAGTGTATAGTAGAGTATAAAAACATTTGTTCAAAAATAAATTCATCAGTAAATTTTGTTTTTTTCTTGGTATAAAAAAACAGTTACTCAAGAAGTAAGATTTAAGAGTATAACTGAATTTTAAAACACAAATCATGAAAAAATTTAACAAAGAATTTTGTGATGCATAGCTTTAATAATATTGACTGAACATTTGAAGATTTGGATTATCAGTATCAATTTAAAACAAAGTATAAGTATTAGTTATCGGCGTTTATATGAGAATTAATGGCCATGATTATCCAATATTTTATATTTTTATGAACAAAATCAATGGTGCCCTTGATGGTTAATCGAAATAAAAATAGACATTTTAGATGCCATAAAAACATAGTATAACAATCCTTATACTTCTAATTAAAACTCTGACAACAATTCAAGATACTGAACAGGGTTTTATCGCTCAAAACCATTAGTAAATTATAACGTTTTATTTCAAACAAATTTATAATATTTCCCTATTAAATTAAGAAGAGGATGAACACGTATTTTAAAAGATCATTGATGAGACGTTAAGTTGTAAATTGCTTCCATTCTCGTCAAGATTCGTCACCGAATGAAGCCAATACCATTTACATATTCTGGCGATATAATATAAG
>JWZT01001432.1:55016-82851 GCA_000827895.1 Thelohanellus kitauei | reverse complement strand
TCAAAAACCTTTCGCTGCCTTTTAATTGAATTTGTCCCCCAGTTTCAGAGTATACCAACACATGAAAGATGCGTTTGAGTTCCTGTCAATCATTGAAAATATTTTATCCGAGCAACAACACGATAAAACGGCTTAATCTATAGAGAATGTTAGAATTTTGATGTCAGAGAGCTGTGGATGGCTGTTTAAATATCAAATATTTGTATACCTAAAAAAATACCAAAGGTTTGATGTTTCTCTATTATATTCTTAATGATTGTCGCAAATACGGATAGTTAAAAATCTCAATGAAGGCATAAATGTATTTTTTCTTCACGATTTATTAAAAATCTATAATAGAGATATGCGTTAACGTGAAACGGTGATCTCGATTAAATTTCCCAATCTGTAAGAAATAATGACCATTAAATGATGCATAGAAATGTTGTCTCCATGATAATACCATTATATTGGTACGATTTGATTTTTTAACGTCGGATCATATATCATATCGAGCAGGCAAATTTACTCTTAGAATAAAATATATTGGAGTCAGCCAATAAATATGGCGATTTATTATTTCATCAAATGTCTGATAGGCTTTTCTTTGCCAGAGATGTTACAAAGATACCCGTGCTTAAAAATTTCATATGTGATTTCGTGATTTTTGAAAATCTCCAATTTATGCTTTATTTTGGTAGCTATTTAGCAAATATATCACACATTTGTCACCTATTATCTGAAGTCGATTGCTGAAAATTTTATTTCCATTTATAGATTTGTATTTCAACTTGGACTCACCGGTGTTTTGTAAATAAAAAGTGACCACGTATATTTCATAGTGTACATTCTGAGTATTTTGACTTATCTGGCAGACAGGATGAACTTTTGCTGTATTAAATTTTTTGATAGAGAATCATAAAACGTTATTAACAAAAACATTTTAATATTGAATTTCGAAATTGTTGAGTCTTGCGCAACTACATGACAACGCGAAATTAAAACTAAAGAAAAATAATAATTAATGATAATATATAGCACATATTTCTCCTCGGTGTTTTTTATTCCTTCTCCATTATTGAGTGACATATGGGCTAGGCGGCTTAAATTCGGCAAGATCTTCATAACTAGCGTTTTGCATCATCCATAACTTACTGTTGTTTTTTTGTCTTCTTGTGCCTTTCTTGATTCCAATTTGGTAAATATCAAGGCGCATCCGAATCTGCTTCCGCTGCAGACTTGCTTTATACATTTGAACGAAGACGAATATTACATATTCGGCTTTTCCAACTATACCTTGAATTTAGGAATTGTACACACACATGTCTTTATCCGAATATTCCTCAAATTTTGTCAATGTAGCCACTCAGAAAATTTAGCGGTCCCATGACTAGGGTTTGAAACATAGCATGGAAAGTTCAGTTTGAGGAGATTCTTTCTTCCGGAAAATAGTATTTCTTCGTGCTCGTTTTTTGTAGCAAAGAGTTTGAAAGTATCTTCGTGGCTTCATTATTTTCTTCCATGTAGATGCTTACCGGGTGAAATACCAGATGATTTCGTGTTCGACTATATTGAATTAGAAACTCTCGTGAGGCTTTATCAGGAAGTGACGTTGATTGTTATCAGACACGTTTAAAACATGTGTAAAATTCCTTTTCGTGCTCTATTAGTAAATAAATGGTACGAAGAACCTGTGATATGAAGTATCGATCTCCTTGAACACCAGTCTGCAACTCTCTCGAAGAAAATCTTTGCTTGTTTTGTAACAATTTGATGAGGAATGCTGAAACGACAAAAAATTATGTTCAAAATAATTTATTATAGAGGCTGTCTAAGATATGGTAGTTTTATGAACACGTGCGCATTATGATACGCATCAACAATAATAATCAATCCAATTCCATAAAATTAATGGTGTGATCCTTATTAATATAGACACAAAGTTCAATTCGTGGTTCCATGGATGATTCAGGGTATGAGGGAATTTATTTCAGTATAAAGCACATAGATGGCATTCAGGGCTAGTTTTAAAAATATAGTTGTCGATTCGTGCAATCAAACGGATGTTCTTGCCAAGCATTCCATCCTCTGGGCGCCGAAATTACCTAAATGAAGGCTTTCAAGAGTCTTCATCTTACGCCAACTATGACTTAATAGACCATTCCCTTAGTAGAAACAATTATTGTCAACAAATACTGCATTTTGAATTTTCGGTTATTCTTTTAACATGTTATTCGAAGTATTTATCCATCAATTTTCTAAAATTTTTATAAATTCTTACAAAACATTATCTAAAGTTTCGTGAATAATCAACACCGAATTTTTGATTTGTGAAATTCGTTTACCAATGTACTTAATCTAAAATATGACGTCAGCGTCCACACTTGATTCCATTTAATCGAATGTCAAATCATGGTCTTGTCACATTAGATTGAATACACGGACATTTGAATGATGTTTTGTAGGTCGATATTCAACAAAGTAATAATAATATATTAATGTATTTGCCTATCTTGCTGATCAGTTTTTTACTATAATTCAAATCCATTTTTCTGAAGCTAAAATATCTTTCAGTGATTTAGAGTAATATCTAGGATGAATTTCCTACCGTAAACGAAATGGTAATTTACTGATGCTGTCAATAATAAACCGCGCCTCATTTTGAATTCTTGCATACTTTCATTGGGGTGTATTCAATGTCCTCAATGCATTTCTTATGGCCGCTCGGTTAAATCAGGAAATCTATGAAACTGATCTACATAAATATCTACACTCCAAACATCTAAAGAAATCCCATGAGAAGTTTAATATCACGATGACCCAACAATGTATCCGAGGACAGCATTTTCTTTATTACATGGAATTATATTTATCATAACATGTCCATCTCTACACACAATTCATCTACATTATCTAATAGACTATCGATGCAACTGTTATGAAATTTGGCAAGTATTTATGTTTGTGTTTCACTGAACCTAAAAAAGACTAAATGATCTGTACATCTCTTTGTCAATGTAGATTTATAACAACATCCATTTGGGACGTTTAGAAATTCCCTCGATATTTGAAGTGTGTCCCAGATAAACAACGTTAGACTCGGCGATTTTGCATTAACTAAAATGGTGTCTTAGCCCTTACCTTGTCCAAACATTTCCAAAGGGCCTTAAGTTCTCAATGAGTCACCTATCATCAGTTCCAGTTCCCAAAATATCATTCAAATAGACTGCAACACGTTTCTAATCGTATGTGATCGTGAACATTATCTCAGCATTAACCAGGAGTGGTTTATATGACTTAATGCCAACGAGTTTGCAGGTATGTACAGAGATGTATACG
Source organism: Thelohanellus kitauei (assembly GCA_000827895.1). Classification (NCBI taxonomy): domain Eukaryota; kingdom Metazoa; phylum Cnidaria; class Myxozoa; order Bivalvulida; family Myxobolidae; genus Thelohanellus; species Thelohanellus kitauei. The sequence continues at coordinate 79,533 of JWZT01001432.1, read as the reverse complement.
AATTGCTTACATGTTCTCGCTCTCTGGAACAAGACTCACTAGATGGTAAGTAACGGCCAAATCGATTTTCGAAAAGAAATGAGATCTACCAAGTCGCCAGAGAAGATCGTCGTGAAGAACAATAGGATTTCGATGAAATTCCTGATATATGGTTAATTCTACATTAAAATCTCCAAAAATCCTTATCTTTTTTGTATAAATTGTCGAACAAGGATGATCGAACCAGCTGCATTTGCAAATTGTATTTTAATAGACACACGCTTTGAAAACCATCATCTTAAGCATGATTAACTGTTCGTTTTAAAGCTCATGTGACCGGACTGGTTATGAAGTATTTGTTTATAGTCTTCATGAATTTGATCTCTAGTTCAAAATCCTTCAGGCATTCCAGTTCAGATGCCCACAGGATTGGATATCTTAGGCAGATTACCCTGAATTCGAACCTTAAGTTTCATGTTTTAATTTCTTTTCCGAAATCATCAGAGCGAATGGCGAGTAGTTTGTAAACAAATAGTTATAATTTTTTAATAGCCCTCAAAACGATAACGTTGATATGTGAGTTGAATGTAACAATGAGTTTTAGATTTGGCACTTGGCTGCTGTTAACTGTCTTGGGAAGAAATAAAAATGACCAATAACTTTGTTTTCACCACCTGTAAATAAAAAAAAGGTTTATTCGAATCCTGCAGCTTTAACTTGCCCTGAAGATTGCAATTATCGGTAGAAATAAAATTTTAAAATGGATCACTGTTGATTTACAACATGATTTTTATTTTGTTTAGACCTAAAAGTATTCTGAACTTCGAAAGATCCTGATATATTTTTCTTTTGATTTTTGAATGATAATTCTTTGTTCGAGGCGAATAACTCCTTTTTGGCTAACTTTCTCAACCTGACCTATTATATTATCAAAAGAAATTGGATCTCGATATTTTTAATTACATCGTAAATAACCGACCGTTCGACAGGAAATGATGATATTTCCTGAACGTTTCTTTTAATCGTATCTCAGGCGATATGTAGAAACATTGTTAACTTCCTCGGACTTTGAAATCATGTTTTCCACTGTTGAGGAGCAACGCTTCACCTCAGGTGCTATTTCGACACCCTGGGTGAAGGTCAGATCGTCTGACAGGTGTATGAAATATCGCCTTTAACACAGCTTCATTGTCTGTGTGGCAAATGAATACTGTTTTATATTTTTCGTCGAGAGGACTTTTTATTCCGGTGAAGTCACTAGTGGTTACCTTTTCGGTAACTTTTAACGAGTATTCTTGAACCGTTTTTTACGATCGCCACTCGATCTCAGTGTAAAACCAGGTGTAATCCAAAAATAATAAGGTTTTGATGTCATAGTTCCTGCAATCGTTTAATGAATCTATTCCTCGTAAGCTCGTTAACATACCTAGGAACAGACATCTATGAAGCGGATGTTTTAAGACTCTCGATAATTCCACAGATCTGAATTTTTAACGAACACCAAGGAATCTTTGAGCTTGCGATTGAATTAGTCAGATAAATGTGTCGAAGTGTCGAAGATAATCCTTCTAAAGCTCTTCCAATAGAACAAAGAGCTCAAACCTGCAAGCTGGTATATCCTGAATTATGGATGATGCCACTAGAGGAGTCATCTGTGGAATGTTCTCCTTGTAGTTTTTTTCTTAAAAACACGAGATCTTTTTCATGAACTTAGAGCTGCTTTGAATGCAATGACAATAGTTTTGTAAAATTTGAACTCTGCAATAGTCATCCATTGTTACGTCTCACGCGTAAGCGCGCGCGTGAGCAATTTAACTAATGATATGCAATAAATTATCCAGAACCATCAATGATTTATTATTTAAATAGAGTTTTTTTTTGATTACTATTTGATTGATGAAAATTTTTTAATGTTGTATATTTTCATTGTTTAGAGACCTACAATATATTTCGAAATGTGTCTGTACTGACCATTGCATTATTGTATTTTTATAATTTCATGCAATTGATAAAAAAGTATATAATCGATTCACACTTTTGATCCTTAAAGTACCCACTTGTTCAATCTTACAATAGATCAGTTTTTTGTGGAATCAGGGGATGTGGTGTACAATACAAAGAGATAAACAGCCTCTCATTAAATGGGGAAACTTTCTGGGATATATCAACAAAAACAGATCTTTTAAATACTCGCAGTATTTCCATTATAGACAACGTTTTAGTGAAAAGGATTTTAATAATTTGGAACTGTGCTACAAATGAAGGGTCATGCGAATTCTATTTATCGCCAAATTTGTGCCTGCAAAAAACTATATAGGAATTGGGATAAAAATAATAGTTTTGTGGGAATAGTCGAATCTCATAAAATGAGACAAGGCTGTTCAAATCTACGGCTGCAGGTCGAAGAAACACAACACGATAGATTTATAATGACTATTACTGGACCTTGATAACCGGTGTGAGAAGGTACTTAAACGATGAAATTGTTGTTACCACAATTTTATTCAGTTTTAATCCTTTTTTTCTTTTTACTAATTTATCGTCTATCAAAATATATTGTAAAAACAGCAAGTTTAACCATTTAAAAGGTATTATTATAATTGGGATAAATGTAATTATCTGGAAATATATAATCCTTCTACCCTAACAACAATGATTGGGCAACAAGGGAGAGCTATATCTCTTTAAAATTTTGAATCATACCAATCAATCACGTGTCCGTTGTGAATGGAATAGGTTATATCCATTGTCAATTCGTCGTTTGGTAATGCTAAACTGAAATATAGTGGACTATCTATTGTTTCTACTTGGCCAAATAAGTAATAATTGAAAGGTAAATCACAATCATTTAGAATTATTTTAAAAGAATAATGAAATACTTTTATGATACCTATTTATCATACACAAAATTTTAGATCAACGAATCCCAAAAAGATTGAACATTCGTTAAATGACGCCAATACGATTACAGATGTCCATCAATTCATGTATATTCATTCCTTACACTATAAAACATGTGAAACATCATAGAGATGCCCTTATATCACTAGAGTCAAATGGGTCATTCTACTGATGAAACATATTTCCTGACCTTGACCTGTAATAATAATCGAATTCGACTTTATTCTAATTTTATTAAAATCAAATATATAAATCGTGGAATCTCAGGTGAACCAAACTGACAAGGGTCAAGAAGGTATATAAAGCTTAATTTGATCGCAGAAATAGTTCATGACCTTTGACATTTCCCACTTCAGATCAACAAATACAATCTGCAATTAATTAATCGATAATCTATAACTTTTTAAAGCAGATTAAATCATGAAAAACTTGATTTAACATATTGCATAAAGGAATGCTTAACTGTTATTTGATATAAGCATAATATATTGATGTATACTCGAATCTGGTTAGATACACTGCCTACAGGTAGAATGAAAAACGTCAGAACCAAATTTACATAGTCATATTATTATCAATTACACTTGTGCCATACAGTCACGATAACTTCTTGGCCGTTATAGTAAAACAAAAGAAACGTGATTTAAAAATATTTACGAGATCGAGAATGACAGCTGGTAAATATAGTTGTGTAAACAAACATGATACCTACTGTTATGAAAATAGTAATCAAATTTTTATGAAATTTATCTCTATTTAAAATCAACGCGCATGTCAATGGAGTAATTTAAATTAGTTTTTATCGTTTCTTTTAACCATTATACAACTAATATAAGATTATCATTGATTTATGCAAAATTAAATTAATAACAATATGACATTCATTTACATTCGATTAGGTCACAGACTAGGTGACAGATTTAAACATGCAATTAAATAGAGATTTCAGATATCAGAACTGAAGATTAATTTGAGACATGAAGATTGGATCACATAATTGCCTGCAAATGTGATGATCTTGGGCGTCAGTGATTTTGGTATAAAAATTATCACGATCATTGTTATTCAGTTGTGTTTGATCTGTGGGATTATCTGATTTGATAATTAATAACATAAGTTCATAATTGTTACTAATCAAGCCTAAAACGCATAAAAATATAGTTAATTAAATTGGCAAATATCGAGCTTTTAGTACATTTTAATTACAATCTCTACCGCAATTTTAAGAACATCATATAATTATAAATTTTTATTTGTATTTCTACTTCATTCGGATGTGTTGATAAATAGATGATGTTCTGCTCATCATTCATCATGGCTTCAAGTGATTATGCATCAGTTTCGATAGAGTACCCTTGAGAATTATCTCAAGGCGTAGTCAAAAGACAATTCAGCCATTTAAAGAATAATAAAGATACTATCATTTGTATGTGTTGCTATACCACACGTTAAAACGGGGGTAGCATAAGAGGACGTTCAGTATACAAATAGATTAGTAATTTCATTTTAAAATTCAAATTCTACTTTTTATCACATCAATATATCAAGCATTCACATAATTTTTATAGTATTGTGTATAGATCCTCAGTTATTACAATCGAAAAATCTATTCCTGAAAATGAAAGAAGGTAGTTATTTCGAGACTTAACTTTATCGATGACGGTTCGAAATATCATCCTGTTCTATCATCGAGAAATTTAAATGTATTTTTGTCTATCATCACGTTTAAAGATATCACTGCATACTTTTGGTTGATTATCCGAGTCCAATTGATATCCAACTTCGTCCTATAAGTATTCACGCGTTTTTATGCTGAACTTTGATTATTTATTGCAGTTTATAATGTTTTAAAATGAAGGTGAACTTCTAACAATAACTAATTTGATTTAATTATTTACAACAAATCTCATATTCGAAAATATTTTTATCGAATGTATTGAAAATTCAAAACACTCCATCAAAACCTGGAACAATTAAAACAAACATTTAAAGATAAAAATCGTGCGACATTAAATAGATTTCATGAGGATATTTTAATCAATTGGAACCAAATTAATTGATTTGTCTTTTAAGATATTTTGTATTTAGATGCCTCAAAGATCAAGTAATATCATATTCTACACGGATAAGCAGTAACCAAATTTTAATGGTGACTGATTGAGTTACAAAAAGGTCATAAGTATTTCTAGACTGCCTATTTTACCAAATATGAATTCGATGCCATTACGTTGATTAGAGGCTCGTTTTTAAAATATAAGACAAATTTGTCTTAGGGTTTCAAGGAAAAAAATAATGAATTCTATTGAAGAATTACTGGATTCAATGGAGTTTTTTAACCCACAATTTTAAGCTGAAGTCTGCAGATGCAACCCGTTACGTATATCACTTCATAAAATTATCCAATTTGCCGCAGATGAACGTTTTTAAGATTTTTACTTGACAGCTGTCCTATGTTCGATAACGATTTAATATACGTACGTGTTACTTATATCAAATTGGGTACTCTGTTTCTGACCAAATAGAATGTAATATGAAGATAAGATTTCAGTCATTGTAATTCGAATGACGAACTTTTAAACTCTTTTTCATCCCTCAACATCCCTAAATCATCATATCAAGTTATTTTATCGAATTCCAGTACTTTAGCAGTTCAATTATTTTTCATAACATGCACGGGGAAAATTATTGTGCTGAACAAAGACTCTTTTAGTTTATTGTAAAGACTTGTTTACGATGTTTTCACATCATTTAAAGGCTTTTAGAAGAATATTCTCTCTGTTAACCGCCTCAACTGCGACTACTGTTAGAAATACTGAAAAAAAATTATCCAGGATTTGGAAATAAAAATTCAACGATCATCCATAGACAGTTCCTTTAAGAAATGTATTCTGAATTATCTAAACCTAGACCTCAAGATAAATACTACAAGTTTTCGGATTTATTTGTTTTTATAAGATCACTAGAATGAACATAGACCACGAATCATTCGCATTTGAAGAAAGGATAGGCCTTTGTGTAACTTCTATCAGACAATATCTGATAATATATGGCGGGAGGATCGGATACTTGAACACGGAGACATGCAATGAACTGTGGATTTACAACACAATAAATGGTACTTGTAGGCGGTATCCAGTACCTGATGAAATCAGTAGGAAAAATACAAATTCATCAATTTGCACCGTAGAAAATAAAGTTTACCTATTCGGCAGTCTGTTAAGACCATTGCCAGATGGCACGACTTATTCCCTTGTATCGTTTGATACAAGTAATTTTTCATGGCAAGATCTATCTCGGTTTACCAATGACGATCAGCAGTATTCACCTCCTCGGATGCTTGAAAGCTTATTGTTTTATCACGATGATTCTTTGTACATTCTAGGGAGGATCGAGCATGTGAGAGGAGATTTTATTGTATCGATGTGTAAGTTGTCTCTGCTCACAAATATATGGTCCCCAGTCGAGCAGAATGGCCCAACGCCTATTTATATCCATGAGTTCAACGGTACAGTCTTTAACAATAAGTAATTTTTTGAAATCATAGACTTTATACTTTTGGATTTACTCAAGGAGATGGACCAGAACAATATAGATTTATCAATATTTTTGATTTCTATAACAATACCTGGACTTCAAGAGAAACGAAATCAAAAACTCAAATGTACCCTGAGCCCAGGTTTTTGGAATCTTTTGCATATTCTAGAAGCTATATATTTATAAGTGGAGGAAATGGTTTAGGAACATATTTCTCTGATATATGGAGAATTGATTTGGAAAACTTGGAATGGATTAAACTTGAGATAGTAATTGAATCCTTTACCTAGACACACGAAAGAAGTGTTTCTATGCATGGTATGGCTATTATCGACGACTGCTACTTATACAGTTTTGGAGGTATGCGTGTAGAAGACTATACTCCTAATACGTTTGAAAGGTTCATTCTTCGACCTCCAACGCTGTATCGCTTGTGCCTGGAATATATAAGCAGATCTCCTGATTTGAGAAGCTTAACCGACTTTTTACCCGCTTCCATAGTGGACGAACTAGATTAAAATAAAGCTTAAATAATTTTTTCTGTTAAAAAAAACATATTATGAACTCACACTTTATTTGATTCAGAAAATGAGAATTTGTCTGTCTAAAATAATCACAATGGTATTCCTAAATATATGGTTTGATTTTATCTGATTTTGTTTACCACATCACATTTTTAATATGATTATTTGAAAGGTGGATCCTTCAAATATTACCTTCAGAATCCTTATCATTCATGATACTGCGCCTTCAAGGTACACACACATCCACTTGAATTGGTTTAACTAACAGTTTTCAGCTCGTGAGATAAAACTCTATCTCACTATCGTCAAAGTGTTTACTCATAATTATCGTATTCAATATCGGTTTAGTTTTCGATTGGGAAGTCAGTGGCTATATTTTCAGTTTGGATTTACCTTTCCATGATATTAAATAAGTAATATACATAGACAAAATTTATCTGTTCTCAAAGTTCTAGATATCAATTTTTTCTCATTCAATGAAATAAAAATGAAAACTAATTTTTTATATACTGTGAACCTACCATAATATAATTATAATGCATAATTATGTCCTATTTACTAATAAAAAATTCGTGAAATAGCGAAATATTATGCAGCTGCGTATCCACATGATCAGTGACTTGGACGTAATCGTAAAACATAATTGGCAATTCATTTGAATAAACTAGAATTGCTCGATAATACCTTGCCTTTATTTCAACATTTTAATCAGTGTTGTATGGGAATTTTTATTTTATCATGTACAAATTTTCCACAGTATTTATATGATTTCTTTTATATATTTTTGTTTCGATGATCATTAATTATGTGAAAATATGAATGTTTGTGCGTACTTCGTAGAATATAATCGGATGGACATGTTTTTATAAATTTTTGGGCTGTTTTTATTCATCAATTTCCAGTTATCTGAAACATATTGTTTTCAATCTAAATTTTCACAGATTATTCAAAAATTGACCTTTTTAAGATAATGAATCTTTCTTAAACACTATTAGTTGATATGTGAAATACGTTGTCAGAGTTTTTTTAGGGCTAAGCCCCTCGAAAATTGGCAAAACTTTGAAGTTTACTCTGTTAAATTGATGAATAATTCAAACAAATCCAAACATTGAAAATAAGACTCATGTCAACAACGATTTTTTTATCAGCATTTTATATAGGTTCATCATGTAGTTATTTTGATACATAGTCAGGACAAGCATGTTTGTATCTAAATCTTTGATCAATCTGCGCTACAAAAACACATTAAAAGTGTTCAACTAGTGTAATATGTCTCATAGATATTATTATGCTAATGAATATCGGCCCATTTTTATGGTCACATAAGTTTCAACGGTAATAAAGTGTATCAACCCTTAGATACAGCAAACAAAATTTTACCTTATCAACTCAATAATTATCTGTCATTGATGAGATTCCCAGATAATACATGTCTCTTTTTACAATGACAATAATTTATGTCATAATTCTGGATCAACTATTAACTGAGGTTCTGTTTCGTTTTCAACATCAAATAAATGTAATAGACAGTTTTCTGATTAATATTTGAATTAGTTACTGAGTCTACAGATCAATATACATTTTCGTGTATGCTTTAATCGATTATGATATCTATAGCCGTGAGAAAAAAGATTATTTTTTTGGAAAAATTTCATGAAAAAATACGTACCATATAAATAATAGTCCCTTAAATATTGTCTGATAATTATTTTTGGGTATAATTTAATTGGATTATTTGTGTGTTAATGGCGGTACAATTATTTTATGACACAATTCTATCCTTCTTTCACTCACCATTCCTTTAATATTTAACCTGTCAGTATTCAGATGAGTAAAGTACACTTGTAGTAACTTTTATAAGTGTGCGTTAAGCGACGAAAAGTGGCTATTTATTTTTTTTATTAAAATCATCCTACTAATCTGTATTTATCAAAAAATTATTAATATTTTTCGGGCAACATGCCTCAATGTGCGAATATCTTCATTTTAATGGAAATTGGATGGATTTCGATTTTAATAATATCTGTAAGGTCAAATCTAAATATATATTTCCGATTCTTTTGATAAAGGGCTTCTATCCTTGATCGCTAGAATTCAATGTCGTTTTGCGCATATCCGCTATTAATTCTGTCTTGAAAAAAAGCGTTTTGAGATATTTAATGAATATTTGATACGCGGATAAAATTTTAGAATTTAACAGTATACTCTATGTCATAGGCTCGCAAAGAGGGTCATATCCATCTCTGTTAGAAGCAGGATCAATAAATTAGGTAGGGGTGCCAGAGAATTCAGACAACAAATTTTTGTAGAATTGTGAAGAGAATTAACCGTGCAACAGATTGCCATTCAATAAGCATTATACTAAAAATATATATAGAAATCAAATATTCACTGATTTGGTGGCCTCCAAAAATTGCGCAAAATTTTATTTGTATTGGCTATTAGACAGATTTTCATTTAAACTATTTTATATTGCCAAATGTCTATATCAATTAAAATGTTTTAAATGAGATGATTGCAGAAATATTGTCATATATTTATATTTGGATTTTATGGATTTCATACAGAGAATACATTGGTACAAAAAATGACTAATTCAACTTTAGGATGAGTTAAAGAGAGTAAAGTTAGAGTGTAAGCTCTGGCGATTGCTCAGAATCCCTAAGAGGCGAAATCATCATGGACTGAAAAATTAATTACACAACCTAGAAAAATATCTGATAAACTCTGTAAATACGAGTAAATATTTCAGTTGAAAGACGGGAGAAACATGGTAATTAATGACACAAGAATATACCGAGACAATAAAACTATGTCAGCGACTAATTGTTTTCAAATTTAATAAGGGTTCTACTTGAAATCAGTAAATGAAGTATGAGTGATATTTTCATTGATGATATTTTTATTTTAGACGAAATGTTGGCAGTATAGAATTCGGAATTTGAGGGAATTATATACAAACGGTTTATAACCCAGCTCATTACCATCTGGTTTAACTTGATAAAAATATCTTTAAAATGAAGCAATTAAGGATTTGTATATCGTTAATAAATGCTTCATGATTAAAAGCAAAAAGATTAATTATATTTCCAATGACTCGTAAAGAAATAAAAGCTGGCAAATTTATACAAGATTAGCTCGTCTATTTATCAAAAACAACATGATTGTATACTATCTTATAATATATAGATTTTGATCTGAAAATCGGTGAAGCCAAACGAAATCATAAAGGAGATAATATTGCCATCTAGCTGAGAAGATAATTGAAAATATTCTGAATCGTCACTCAGTCGGATATGATCATAAATTTCTCTCAGTAACAAATCTATCAACGAAGATATATTGAAATGGACATTATCGTATATATGTATTTATAAGTCTATTTAACCCCGCAAATTTTCTTTTCAGCCTGATATATTAATTCATTCAAATAACGAATCATGACTCAGTTCGTATCTTCGATTGATAATTTAGGAAAATATCTTCGAAAAGTTATAATTTGCTTATAAATTTAGAACAGAAAACAACGCCTAAATCAATAGTTCATATTTTGAAACACTTAACCCACAATAATAACTACTATTCATAAATTTTAAATGCAGTTATTGATGGTACAAGCCAAAGAAAGGGCATTATGACGGTTGTATAGCAAATTTTAAATTGATAATTAACAAATGTAACGTCAATAAATTGTTTTTAATTTATCGTTACCGTATGGTCGAACTATAAATCTGAGTGAACGTTTGCATATATAGCCGCAATACTTCATTAGTTCAGGCAATAAGATTTAAGCTATAAAATTAATGGAGATTCTTCAGCAGTCTTTGTAGAGGAAATGATGAAAAATAAAATCGATCTCTGATACACATGGCAATTCCATGGCTCTCATAAGGAATTCGTTTGAATAGTTTGTTCAAGATTTGTACCTCTGTATTGGGCTTCCTTGCACACAAATATAATTATCTTCACCTAAATCTAATTCAAGCCAAAATGAAATGGCTTATTGGGCAGACATGTTTATGATATTCAACGCTATTAACATACAATTTAAAGTTGACTGTGTTAATTTTATACAAAACAAAAACTTCAAATTTTCTGTTGTGGGAAAACTTCTACAGTTCAAAAGAATTATAGGTAGAGAAGATATACGACCATTTCCTTAAAATTATCATCAGTAAATTCAAAACGGCAAGAAATTTATATACTGTTAACATTCGGAAGATGTTCATGTTGATTTTACAGAGCGATCGATCGATATTTTTAAAATTCTCATTCATAGTTGGGTTGCGATCTTTTTGCAAATACGGATATGGCTGATTCGTCCAATCTAGAAATTAAGATATTATATCTCAAAACAAACAAAGAACTAAAAATAAAATTCAGAAATGGATACCAGTAATTCAGGCTTCAAAAATTGATACCTCCCTCGTATCCTGTATTGGAGGCATGAGTTGAGGTATTATAAATTGATACGTTCCATTCATCTTATTTATTTGAACGATGATTCAGTGCAATTTCAAGGATAATATCAAAAAAAGCAGGCACTAAACATCAAAAAACTTATCGATTAGTGACTATTGCTCACGAAATGTGAACCAGACAATAACAAACATTGAAACACCACCCATTTTTAACATCATTTTTTAATTGGTTCCTATTGATTTTTTGATGAATTTTAAATCACAATAAAATATTATTTTTTGAAATTTCGTGGCCATTTGAATGGATTTGTGTTTTTTCATTTTTTTTAAAATGATAATTGTTAAAATGAATGTTTATACAAAAGCAGGCGGCTCGATGAAAAAAATATTTGTGCAAAGTCGCGGTACCCCAGACAAACTTGAGAATTTTCGGTCTAAAATATATAGTTGCTGAGTACTTTTAGAATATGAAATCTTAAAAAGATACATATTATTAGAAACTAAAGATATATACTGTTCATTTTGGTTGGATAGAAATTTCAAGAAAATGCAGCCCGACAATACGTGTATGAAATACGAATATCGTTAGAATATTGGTACAGACAGCCAAACAATTTATCCATTACGCTATTTGTATATCTCGAGTTGCTAAACACAATTTATTTCATCAACCATCAATTGAAAAATAAATATTCAGATAGAACATCGTATGATATTTTTATGAAATGTTTCGCCCACCATAACTCTTTAGAAGAGGTTAAATCCTCTTTCATTATACTCATTTAGTGCATTCAAAACTATCCATATTAATTATTGAACATTGACTTCTACGAGGCTAGTTCATGCTCTCATTTCTTTCTCTAGAGACAGAACATGGGTATAAAAGATTCTCTTTGCTTAGAGGATACATGATTTTCATTCTGTAATAAGGTGTGACCTAAAATCTGATTGTTGTCGCATTTATTCGTTAAATGAGCAATGATATAATTTTTCTTAAACAGGGTAAATTGATCTTTTTTTTATTATATACATAATCAAAACCCACATCTGTCAACTTATAAAATAACGCAACGCGTGTGTAATTTACAATTGACCAGTTGGAAATATTGAATTTGATTACAATTAACCTATTCTCACATAAAGTAATGATTTATATGATTACAATAATTTGCCTTATTGATGATCATAATCTTCATCGCCCAATAGCCATATGCCTCATCAACTTTGCATTGTATCCGAGACCAGAAGTTATTCAATATTATTTGTGAAGCATGTCATTATAAAACTTTGAAAGCTTCCTCAAGAAATCGATTCTGTATTAGCTAAACCTTGACCATACAATAATAACTCAAAGTTTTAGGATCTATTCGTTCGTTTAAGATCATTACGATGCCTCTACATTATGAGCCACTTGCATTTGAACATCGGACACGTCACTGTCTCATTATCTGAGCCAATTTCTTATATTTGGTAGTTTTTCTCATTGGACATGTGAGAAGTACAACGAATTGTGGATCTATAATACAGTAAATGGTATTTGTCGGCGATATCTCGGACCGACTGAAACGACAGATATGTGTATTAAAATCTCAAGTTTGCGAAATTGAAAATAAGGTGAATATATTAGGCGGAGATAGATTACTTTTGTAAGATGAAGAGACAAACTCCATTGTATCGTTCGATATTAGCGATGGCAATTAGAAAAATTTAACTATAAGTATCGATGAATATTGTCAGTATACACATCTTTCAATGATAAGGAGTTTTATTTTTTAAGAGCATGAGTCACTGTTCGACCTAGGGTTCATCGACGAAGAGGTTAGGATTCATTAAATGGATAAATTTTGTCTGAAATATTATATGTGGTCCTTGGTGCAACAAAATGTACAAAAACCTAAACTTGACAAAAAACAATACCACGCGGTCTGTTAAAGAATCATTAATAGCTTATATATATATATATAGTTTTTTCGTTGAGCGGAGAATTATCAACTGAAGCAGACAAGTTGATAAGATGCCTTGAGCATCATATTTTTCTTCCAATACATGGATTTCATGGGAACAACGAATTCTGAATATGATATTCCAAATTTATAAGGGTGAGGAATCATTTGGATTTTCTGGCAACATTGGTTATAGGAGCAATGATGAATCAGGTGTAGGTTATGGATCAGATATCTGGAGGATTGTTATAGAAAACCTTCAACGCAATAAAGATGCAAAAGTATGGGATTTGTTGATCCAGACTCCTAAAGTAATCCTTGTTGTACATTGCATGGCTTTGGCGATGATTACTACTTCGTTAGTTTCGGAGGAGTTGGTCCTGGTTATTATCGCTTAAATACGTTTCAAAGGTTCATGATACCTCCTGTTCTCCTGTTTCGAATACCTCTCGAAGCTATTAACAGGTCACCGAATGTAAGAAGCTTCATCGACTCTTTACCTAATGCCATCGTGGATGAAATGAATTTTCATTGTTTTTTTCTTACCTTTTGATATAAAAACGTTTCTACAAATGTACAGTTGAAGAATATAAACTGCTCGACATTCAAGGTCCTTGACGATATAAGACAGATTTCATCCCATATTTTTAATATAAATGTGTAGGCGTTTGCGCATAAAAAGAGAGTGGCATCAAAACTTTTTCGACAAAATTGGAAACGATTTGTGCAATGAAATAGATTTTTTTGTAATCAATACACCAGCCGTCGACTAAACATACGTCAGAACCCATTCAAAATGCCGTATATTTTTATGAAAAAAATTTATTTAAAAACGAGACGCAATGTATTAAAATGTTAATTTATTAAATAATAATGTTCTCGTTTGAACGCCTATGAATAAACGAGTTGTGATTAGAGGACTAATAAGGTCCAGTGTAGTCAAGACATTAAGTTTTAGAGGTTGCAATATTTTTTTCCAAAATGATAGAGGCATTAATTAGTCATCGCAGCTCTTTAATCGTCTTACTTTTGGAAGGAATAGACTCTATTTCATTCAGCCGTTAATATATGGGTTAAAATATAGTATTTCGTAGCCGCATGATTCTATTGTATGGCTGATCTCTCTTGAATGAATTAATTGAATATTTACTTTAACACATACGCAAGATCTATTAAACAATGGTACCAGATCTTCTTTGAAAAAATTCCTTTTATTGTAGTATTGTGACAATTATAACACACTGGTTAATTAACCGATCCTCTCCCATTCCATTCGAATTTTATACTTCATTTTTGATTATCCACAAACTCAAATAGTTTTGTAACAAACGTAAACTTAAATATACCTTCAAATTAGTATTCACGAGTTAAAGAATCTTACAATGACGAAATTGGTTGTTTATATCATTTTCTGCAAGCTATGATCCAATCGAGACGCTTTTATTAGAAATATAGGTCGATAAAATTGATAATACGAGTATTTAGGAATCCAAGTCTTTGTATCAAACTATTGTTATATCAAAATTACAAATATTCAAAAAATGGTGTCTAGTTGATACATCTGATAATCAACACTTTTTCCTTCCACAGTGTTACAAAGACAACATTTATAATTTATTTAATATACTTTTATAAACCTGATGCGTCTTTTTTGAATTCATTTTGTTAATTTAAAAAACCCAGGCTTTTGAGTACACACCTTCGGGATATTTGGTAGACAAATATTTTAAAGGATTGCTGGATGTGCCAAATCAATTTATTTTCAAACATAGATAAGATTGATGTAATATTGTAAGGTTATTTCAACATTTAATTGTACAATTTTTTCTCAAAACTGAATTTACATAGGTAGAAATATTACATTGTTTTAACTTCTGAGACTCAATAAAAAGTAAAATTCACACAGAGAGACAATAGTTCATCTCAATTACACTCGTATCTATAATCAATGAGCCTATACACATAAAAATGCGCAAATATTTTTATATCTATAAATTCCCTTTTATTATTTTGAATATACGTCTACAGCAAAGAAGAGGTTAATTATAGTATATGATAAAAAATCAGTAGTATAATTTTTTTAATGAATATGGTTTTGCATTAATTATAAAAAAATGAAAGTATTTATTGCGCATCATCAAATTTTTGTGGTTTTTTATGACTGTATTTTGTTCCTCTTAGACTCTTTTTGTATGAATTTTCTTAAGTCAATATATCGATATCATTCACAAAAAAGAAAGTCAAAGTAATACGAGAATGCCAGTCAAAAGTACGATAGCATCGTTAGTAATATCTAAATATTTGTTGTGCGCATTAATAAATTGTGCTTTTTTCATATTTAATGAAAAACACGATACGTTAGAAAATTATACTTTTGATTTGTCATTTCTTCACTTTGATTCACGTTTTCTATGCCGTTGACATATTTCTGACATACAAAAATGAAATTTTTAGATATCGTATTTGATTGCACATTGATCATGCTTGGAAGTATCAAAAAGAACTTAACTCTTTCAGCATTAACATAATGTATTTCATCAGTAATTTATCTATTTGATCTGTAGGCATTTCAAGCCCAGAATACAAAATACACCAATATCTAAATACAATCGATTGTTGTGGCTTTAAAACTCGCAGAATATTCAATATAAAACAACCTCATTATATAAAGATAATGTAATGTTACAGATATTTTAGAAACTGTTCGGTTTTTCGAAAATATCTCTCAGATAACAACAGTAATTTTGTTCCTTTACTCATCAAATCAATTTTGATCCCTCGTATTTATCATTCTATAACTAAATATTTTAATCATAATTCCAGAAAATGGGATGGTTTGTGCTTTATATGAACTCCCATTATATTTTCTGTATATTCGTCATTTCCAAATAATTTTAAAATTTATATATTTTCAAACCCCCCCAAAAAATAACATTTCGGAATATGTTTTAAATTCAATTACATTTAATTCTCATACTCAAATATTTTTAAATATGGCAAAAACCCGAACCATAACGGCTTATAATGTTGGAAAGTATAAATTTTATATTCTCGCAGAAAATCTCACCGAAAATTCATAATACTATAATAGAGTGTTCATGTTCAAAAAATCGCCAAAAAGGCACTTTCTAACTTAATTTCATCGAGAAATAAAGACATGGCAAACAATAAGCTATGCGAATAAATATATGGAATACAGGAAGTCACTTAATTCACAACATGAATGTATTCGTTAATCGGTTAACACCCTGGCCATAGGCATGACTACTGATTTAGTACATATATACGTGAACCCATGGCTTAGGGTCATCTAGTATATTCATACTGGATCATAAACACATAAAAAGCATAATTTTATACATAATTTAATGTCTTATAAAACAATAAAAGCATAAGATATAAAATACTATAATGATCTGAAATATGCAAAACGATATCTAATTTTTAGGTATTGGGGACATGATTTAAAAACCGACATATAGACGAAGTAAACACAAAATGGTGGTTAAATGCAGTAAAAACAATTTTTATCTGAAAATAACATGAAATGTCAGTTTCAGTTCATTTGTCTAATTGATAAAAGTTTAATATAGATTTTACAATTGGATATGTTGAGTTTTATGTACTTCAAGTTTAATAAAGTATTCAATTTTTTCATTTGTCAAAAATCTCATCGCACAGCTAAATAACTTCGGTTATATCTCAGAAAAAAACAGTAGCAATAGACAATATATTTTCTATTGTTTAATAATGTTGATATCTATTTTTGATGTAATTGACAGTGCAGGAACTGTCTTAACAATTTTCACTTTTGGGTGCATAGCCAGATTATTCTAACTGCTATCTTTCCAAGCATATTTCATTCAATTTTTCATATATATATTTATATAGATATACCTTTCTCTCTTTGGATGTGTTTATGAGAGCTTTCTTATATTTTTAAAATAGTATAATAGAAACATTAATTGAACAGTTATATCTTCTTATAACTACATTAAAAACGAGTCCTTAATTATGCCAAGGTTTTTTATAGCTGCTATTAAAGACATTCCACAAGTTTTTTCTTTATTTTAACTCAGAGGCTCGTAGCTGTTTTGGATTTCCTCATTTATTCCTTCCATGAAATTGAAATTGCCAAATATTATGAGTCAAAATTCAAGGAAAAACCTTTTTTGCATCAAAAATCGACAGGGATTTCAAATGGGCAGGGAGAAAATTTGACTGAGTTTACTGCATAAACAACATGTTATATATGGGAATTATGGCCAATATCAGAACTTAAAGGTATAGTAGACGGATGTTCCTTGAAAATCAGACGGTATGTTCATCGATAACTATCCAAATTATATAATAAACTTTTACCATTTATTTCACAATAAACGTAATGGAACCTACACCGATTTATTTATCGATTGGTAACACAACTTGCGATATAATCTCATTTTTTGAAAACAAAAAAGAATTTGAGAATAAAAAGTCGATAAAATTAAACACAATAAATGTACACTATATACTAACATTAGTTAAAACCGACAAAGTATTTAAATTCTTATGAAGTAATTAACTAAAAATTTATCAGAAAATTTCGAGGATTATCGTAAATATTTTAGATTTTATTTAATCTCAAAAATCACTCATTCGTCGATTCGTTCATTACTGGTTTGAAGATATTAAAATTGTTAAAACGATGTCAAGACAATTAATATTTCTGGTATTTTTACTCGTGTTCGTAGATTTATACTTTTTATGTAACAAAAATCTTTTCAATAATTATTATTAAAAATAGGATTTCAAGATTTGACTTGATGATATCGCTAATATCACAATAAGCTTTAATGCTATGTGATTATTGTTTTTTTGAAAATAGCCGAAACATTGCGAGTTTTAATTGCTGTAAACGAAGCGCTAGATGGTAAACTTTACAACCATTTAAAAAAACTATGACATTCCGAGATACGATTTTTTGTGTCAATTTTAAGCCGTTTATTTGTGTTACACTATTTTTGAAAGCAAATAATAATTACATCTGGTCAGCATTAAGATAAAATCAATTAGTCCTTAAAAACACACAAATCAGTCTTTTTTTTTCTTGAAAGTTCCCCATGTGGTAGTCGGTCACTTAAATTTTAATTATGAATGAACTATGTCTGTCTGTCATTCACTGAGACATATGCAACACGGATTGTGGCCATTAATATTCCCCACATCTCACAATAAAAGATTATATGACTTGACAACTGACCACTATAAACATAATCAATATTGTTCATTTAAAAATCTAACCCTACATATGATCTGATATAAAAAAATTATCTTGAACAAATGAGGCCCTTGAACCTTAACTGAATTATTTTTACTCAAAGTAGAAAATAAAATGATTATGTGCTTTGGTTCATTTATTCGGATTGTTTGGAATAACAACCATATTACTTCGAATTGAATGAATGTTTAGATTCTACCATTTCTTTATATGAAGGTTTGAACAATGGCTAGTATAGGGCTAATCAAATGACAGGAATCATCTGTTTATGTAAACGTATCCAACCAAAGTCAAGCGTAAATCCTTTCGAAAACATGCACCATCAATTATAACTGGACCAAAACAAATATCAAACTATTATGCCTTTACACTGTAAACACAATGAATGGTAATGATATATTAGATGAAGGAAATTTTTAAGCTATTATCATATATAGTATTTTTAATATTGAATCATTGTGACATCAGCGCTTGAAAAGAAGCTTCAAGATTTTCAATGAGGAGAAGACGTTTAAAATCTTGCTACTATACAAGGTCTGAAGTTTAAATCCACTCTAATAATGAAATCTAACAAGATGCCTATAAATGTAAACAAAACACGAGATTCTGAATGTGGATGAGCCAAAACCTTATAATTAAACGAAATTGATGATGGAATATATCATGATAAACAAGTTGCAAGATATGCTTTTTAAACGAAAACATATTGTGTTTAAACATTAAATATTCACTTGCAAAATTCAAAGATGTTGTCGTTTCTTAAATATAACAAATTAAATCAAAAGATTACTTCAAGCAATAAAGTCTTAAAAAATATCTTAAATAAAACACGAAACTTCCCGAATCTGCCTAAGTATTGATTAGGATCCGTATATAGTTACAGATGAGTGTATGAATGAAAAGAAAATCTGAAAAATCACCATTATATTTGATTCGAAGACTTATCCACACACCCGTTCCTTCTCGAAACAACCCTACCATTCCATTCATTGATACCTTCGATCTGAAGAAATAATAATAATTTAAGTAATTTATTTATTAATCGAATTTTCTTTTTTCTAGTCAAACTCCTAACGTGAACGTGTTAGAAATATTAACAAACTATTTGTATGGATGAATAACAAATTTTTCACACCCTCTTTAATAAGAATAAATGGTAATATTATGAACTAATTGTGATCATGGTGTTCTTTTATATTGCGTAGATGTAATCTGTTTAAAACGCTATCTCTAACAGTTAAGGGAAGTAATTAATTAAAGATTGAATATCAATTAAATGATATGTATTTTGTATCCGAATAACAATGTTATCTTTGAACATTTTATTAAATTTTATATAAACATCAAAAATGTTTATGTCTATATCTTACATTTTGCCTCATCCTGTGTAAGAACTCCCCAAAGTTATGAAAATAATAAAATTTCAGATTTATCATTTATAATTTTTGGTATGGACTACAGACCGTCGCTATTTAGGTTGTTATCACCAGTTTAAGACCACCTCGACGGTTGGATTCATAGTTTCATGCCTTCAACGAGAAAATTTTACTCCGATATTCACACATGATAACATTCATCAATACTAACAAATTATGTTAGATAATTTTTTATATAATCAGAAGTAGAGTTTCAATTCTACCGTTTAACAGCGGACCAACCAACCTCGCTTGTATTATACATGGAAAGACTGCCCGTGTTATTCTATAAGTTCAAAAAATCGATGTTATCGATTACTGTACATTAAGGATTTCATGTTTAATTTACTGTTGTTTTTTAAATTTTTTTCAAATTACAGTATTTGGGATATATTAATGTCCTAAATGTGCAATAAAAGCTTCATATACCAAGTAACCATATTATTTACGGAAAAATGGCATCCAGTGATCGGGCTCTCTAAATGATAAAAAAATGTCTTAATTCTAGAGAAAATCTAATGTATGTTAGAAATACTAGATAAAAAACATCATAATAAAATGTTTTAATATCTATATATGTGATTTATATTTCGTGATTTAGTTTAGAACCTTTATATAAAATTGAAGTAAATGTTAGTTGGAGAGGAGGCGGATGATTTCTAGCCACGTAAAATACCATCTTTTTACTTTTTTTAATTTTATAAAATTAGTTTAGTCTTGTACCTCAATTCGCATTCTTATTTTTTATATAATATCAGAAATTATGAGTTTTAATATTTATAGAACAATTCCAAATTAAAATGAGGCGTTTTCTATCCGAGAGATGGCCTCACTATAACAACCCTTACCACTAAGACAAACACTTACCACGTCATGCTCCCTGTATGACAAACTTTAAGTTTGATTCGAAAAATATATTTTCAGTTAGTATAACCTCCATAATACAAGTTTTTTATATATTTATGCTGTCATAATCCAACATCTCTATCCTCATTTAATCGAAATTTGTTTGTTTTAGTTTTGGAACCATTGTGTTTACTGGTGAGTAAATCTTAACGTGATACTCGCATGACTCATACAGGATTATTAGTTTTTAAGGACATTAACTGCGAACCCATAAATAAGCGTTTTCGTTTCGAAACTGTACAACCAGAAGATTCTTCAACTCAAAAACAAAATCAAAATTTTACAAACTCTATTCCATCACACATGCGTCCCTGTCAGATCTAAAACTTTCTAGAATCAGAAAATAACACTGCAGTGAAGATCTGTTCATGGAAGGTAAACTCCCTCTATATCCTAGTTGATTTTATTAACGTATAACCACTGACCTTACAGAGTTTTTCATTCCAAATCAATCAATTGGACGATAATTATTTAGACGATTACAAATGATTGTAAATGTTAACAATATATTTGCGAATTCTGAATTCAATACTCTGTTTTATATTTTAAGTCAGGCTTGATGTAGATAACTATTTCACGAACCAATCAGTAGCAAATATTGTCAAATGTGGAGTAGACTCCACCTAACGTAACTTTTACACGCACGCGCGAATTTTGCGGCGTAATGATTGTTTCTTACAGAATATTTTCATAATTACATCATACTCTGTAAATAAGATGGGATTTCATCGACATTATGGAATTCTGATATCAGAGATGTTCTGACAACAATTTTATTCCAAAATGGTTCAACATCAAAGAAATGATATTTCTGATAAGGTAGGGAATTTGACGTTATTTAAGAAATAAAAGTGAATATTTAGCTAAATTTTGTATGCAACAGATGAAATATTATAAAGTCCAGTAAATCGGGAAACTTGAATGACTAATTACTATGCACTTTCTTATAAAAACTTAAATGTTACACTGAAATTTAGTGTGGATCTGTCTTATGTGATCATAAAATCTGAGCTGAATTCTCTTAATTTTGTCTTTATCCCTTATATACATCCGCAAAGCTGACAGAATTTTCCTGAATGTTTAGATGGTTAGATAATTATGAGATTTGTTCGTTTAAGCTTTCCACAGTAAGCCTAACGTTGTGTAAGCACAGAAATAATAATTTAAATTGACGAATCAGTTATTTCGTGAGTCATGCAGAAATGAGATAGGAATTACATTTAACTACTTTATGCCATGATTTTTTCAGACCTTAACGTTGGGTCCTAAGCATGTATGGTGTTATGTATAAAGATAAGTTTTAGATAAAACTTTGATTGATATGGTTATCTGCGTTCTGAATCAAAGGCAGCTACTATCATATAATAAATATTGAGATATATGTTAAATATTAATTAATTTAGACAGGTGTTGGCACTTTCCATGATTAATAAAGATAGATTTGCCTTCTACAGACTTTATACTTTTTCGACAAATGATGTTTTCAACATTACCAGTCGCTCCTCTCTATATTCCCGAAATTCTCAACCACCGATTCTTTTTAGAATATATTTTAATAAAATATTTGGACGAAGAAATAGGTGCCTATACTATTAACGTGAAGGTTAAATGGAAGAGAGATAAAATAACGCCAAAAGCAGTGGCTGGTCTAAGACAGATTTAGTGTGATAGGGAATAGTGTTACCTTCAAAATGTAATTTTTAGATTAAAAAATGGTGCAGAAGATACATTTGAGAACATACTTTTTCCGATTGCTAAATACTCAGCTTGTGAATAAAATAAATAGATTACATATAATTTTATGAAATATTTTACAAAAAATTTTGAAAATAAACACGTAATAAAAGCTATGGGACCTAGCTATTGTAATATTAGAAAAATCAGAGATATAAGCTAACATATTAACTTACATATAATATTTTCATTGAAATAAATTAATTTTTTATTAAAATGAAGATATTCATATATTGATGCTTGTTTTCAGAAAAATATAAAAATTTTTGAAATGTAGAGATCTGTATGATATTATTAACGAACTTTTTTTTATAATGTTTGGCCTACTCGCTTACGCATATAAAAGATATGGTTAGTGGAGTCAAACCTATCACCGTATATATTACAGTAGATTATTTATATTCATTAGAATTAAGAAAGAGATTTGACCTAGATTCTCAGTATCATGCAACTGTATATAAAATATTAGAAAATATATTAAATTATATCAAGTGCAGAACTTGTGTTATTTCTCCGTTTTCATACAAATTAAAGGTAAGTATGAACTATTTGAATCGAAATGAATAGATTTAGATTTGGAAAAAATCGAATTGAATAACATTTGATCAGAATGATCTGAGACATATGTTAATCAAATTTCAAAAGAACTCATGATGTATTACAATCACATTTCATGGATCCACTGGTTAGAATCCGCTTTAGATAACGTTTATACGCATGTTGGACGCGGATAAAAATAAAAAAAAACTCGTTATGAATATCATATGGATCTATATTTATCAAAAACTATTAATATTTTGCCGAAAACAAGCCTCAATATATGAATATATTCATTTTAATAAAATTTGAATTTGTCTTAATGAAATGATATCTGTAAGCTCATATCCTATTTTATATTTCTGATTCTTTTAATAATAATATTAATAGCTAGATCCCAAGAGTTTTTAATTTTTGTATTAATATTTAAAATTATTCATTAAAAAAGTGCATAAAATTATATTTAATCTTTTTTTTATTCACAAGCAGAGTATTTAGCAATATGAGCAAGTATGTTCTCAAATGTATGTTCTAGCTTTTATAAAAAACGCTTCTGCACCATTTTTTAATCTAATAATTATTAAAACGAGGTATAGCTATCTTTGATTACAGTAAACCTATTCTAGACAGGCCACAGTTTTTGCGTTTTTTTATCTCTCTCCTATAACCTTCACGTTAATTGTATAGGCATCTGTAGTTGAGTCCTAGTATGTCATTTCAATATTTACTCTAATCAGAATTGGGGGTTGAGATTTTCGGGAATGTACTAGGGATCGACTGATATAATTTTAAATCATAATTTATCTTAATATATACACTCTGAAGAAAGCAAATATCGAAACAGGACGTTTTGGCGCAGAGGTTTTGGCGCAAGGACGTTTTGGCGCAACTATGCTTTATCGACTGCGCCTTTAGTCATTTTGGTTTGGCGCCATAGGGGTAGTAGGAGTATTGTTAACGCCATCGTTTTAAGGGATTACATATGGCGGGAAACACTTCACTGTTGTTTAAATTACGTTGCAATATATATAATGTGATTTCTGTAAAAAGTAGGGTGGGACGTTTTGGAGCATAGCGTTCTATTAAACCTGTCTTATGTCTCTAGAAGTTGGCAAGCTAAATTTAGACAGAATATTATTGGCGCCACCTTTTAGGATTGTCAATATTTGGCGGGAACTATTTAATCACCATTAAAACTATGTAAATTTGTTCGTAATTCAATTTTAGCAACAACGATATTTGAGGTTTTGACGCAGAGCGTTTAAACGTTGTATTTTAAATCAAAAGGGGTTTAGCGTAAGAGATTTATATGAAATTATATTGTCGCCACCATTATCTAAATCATTTTTTGGCGGGAAACATT
>JWZT01001432.1:41046-51884 GCA_000827895.1 Thelohanellus kitauei | reverse complement strand
CAGCCTCTCTAGAAGCCATTAAGCAGTTATAAGATCGTCAAATATAAAATTGAATAATTTTGTCTATATGTCTGACTGCTTAATAACAATTCCCATCGTTGCTATGTAGTTTATACAATTTGTGTTGTTTACCCCTATATTGTCAATGACATAGTTTCATTCCAAATCCACAGTATATTTACTCTGTACGAAACGTCTAAAATACCCAAACCAGGCTTATATTAATTAAAAGTGTAAATTATTTATTAATGGCTGTTTTATTGGTTGTAAAGCACAAAAGTTGATGTTTTTTGTCAAAGAATATTACATGCTCGAGATTGAGAATGAAAATAATATTTGAACTATGGAGTGGATCCACGGATTATAGAATATTCTGCAGCGCTTTGCTCAGCTTGCAAAGGCGCCTTCTCATCATTGATAAAAATGGCTAACGGATGATTATTTGACCACGATTCTAAGTTGTCTGCTTTGATTAAATTGCAGCTCGTTGTTCGTTATTTTTATACCGAAAATCGATAAATTATATTAAAAACAATCTTAGATGTGCCATTATTAAATACATTAACAAAAGAATAGAAAATCTATTGTTCCATCAGCATACCGCTTTATCATATGAATATTCGATTTTCCATCATATATATTTATATTATATGAAAAATTAGATTTGGTTCTTCTTTTCTGAATATCCTAAAAACGATTCTTACACCTTACCTCGCACTATATCACAAATAAAATATGTACCTCGAATAATGTTTCTTGTTCACGCAGATTTTCAACGTAGACTCTAGAATGTAGTTTCTAAATCACACATCATTATCGGGATGATATATTTCTTTGGTATCTCCGAGTCATCATGAACATTTATACTAATTGGCGATATGTCTATCGTATTTTATGCGATAATGTTCAATCATTGATAAATCTCTTAGAGGAGCAGCATAAATTCGAAGCCATGGATGGTTTATCATTTTCTACAACACGAATTTAATCTGCGCAATATTGAAGACGGTCTTTGATTGCTTTAGTCCAGCCACTTGCACATACAACGTCATTGAATTTTTTCCTATGAACCAATCCTAAAAGCCACTGTTTAATTCGTGTTCAAACTATTTCATTTTCAACATTAGGCACCTCATATATTATATGGATGGCTTTTAATAAAATAACATAAAATTTATTTGACCAAAAAAGATTATTACTATATTAAAGTATTTGCCATTTTAAACAAGAATATAACATCAAAATATCACAGCGTCACACCGTTTTTGCATTCATTCATCTTTCTTGCGATATATTATTATGTCAATTTATATTTATGTTATCATAGTGCTGCTCCATCAAAAATGATAATTACAATCAGCAATTCAGCCCATTTGTTAATCTACAAAGCTTATATCATAAGATCGTAAATTTTTATTGCTACAGAATTTCGTGTGAAATTTCTAGCCCACTAAAAAACATCACATTTTTTCAGACAGCTGCAGTTATCTCATTAAGAGTTTATATTTCGCCCCTTGTAGCCTTTATTTAATATGCACCTGCTAATAGGATCTGTAACAATACATTACATGTTAACTATACAAAAAAATTCACTTTGACCAAATCTATCATTATCGTAAGAAATCCCAATGTTTTCATTATAAATTAACGGCTTTATATAAAGATTGTGCATAAACTTTACCAATAACCTATTGTAAAATTCATCAAGAACCAAAACGAATGTATTAACGTTTTTATCATCAAATCATCCAGCGTCATAACGAATGGGCTACAAATCAGTACTTCTCGTAAACTTTTATGATTTATTTTATCGATTTTAGAGCAGTAAAACTTAATAATGTGGGCAAATTACATTAGACTAATGATGGCCTAATTCAATACCTCTGAGACTATTACTGCTGTATACATGCAGATATATTATGTAAATGAGAATCGTTTACATGTTGTAGAGACGATTGATTGGTTGGTAGTAAAGTTAATTATGAAATAATTGACAATAACTATTACAGACTTTTTGGGTCATCGCTTTATTATTTTGTAATCTGTATGATGGATTTAACAAGATTGAGATCGCTTGATTTTGGAAATCTTCACAAATGCAAAATTTATCATTAAATTAACAACAAAAACCGTTATCATCTTTTTCGTGATTATATTCGCTAAATATCAAATGTCAGTAGAATGAGACAATTTTCCCTATATGATTAAAAAAAAGTAACTAAACGGATAATTGATCAATTATAAAAGTAATGATATCTTTGGTCTAATTTCACATATTTCCAAACAATAAAACATCAACAATAATTAATATTAACGAGTCAGTTGACCGTTGTTAGATTATAACAAACCGGAATGAAAATACTTAGCATCTTTCATTTCAATGTTGAAAACTTGTTTTTATTGATGATGTATTTCACACGCATATCACCGAATATACCCGAATAAATTACTTTCTTGGGACCGATCAAAAACATCCACCATTCATTAAAACAATTAAAAGGGGTGTTGAAATAACTGTTATAGACAGTTATAACGATATAATGTTAATTTTAGAGGTATAACCTACCGTTAATTATATATTCTCTCTATGCACATCGAACGATTCGGAAATTGCCTTGAATTATCGACCCATTTCGTTAATGTATCAAAATACGCGCCAAGCCATATAAGTCATGACAGCATTAGACACTGATTCATATAATATTATGGTGTAAGAAATGATTTAAGGATAAATGACGATATATATTGTATTAATATCGATATTTAAGGTAAGTACACCCAAATTTTATGAGCATCTAATTAGAACAGACGCAGTGAAAAATTAGTTAATGGAGTCTCGCCAACTTATAAAGGAATTTTACGAGAATGCTAAGCAAGTTTCAATTTGTAAGGGCGATGAACAGCATCGTGCGATCGAATGGATGAATAAATTTGCAGAATCAGTAAAAACACAGTGATTTAGGAAAATGCTGTGCCAACATGCATGGAAATACTCAATAACTCTCACGATGATGACGTCAAAGTACAATCGATCAAAGTTCTCCAGCAAAATTTGGTAATTTTTTAAATGAAAGATTAAAATATCCTCGGCTAGTTTTCACGAAAACGATGCCTTAGTAATTGAGTTTAGTCATAGGACCTATATCGTTTCTTAATGGGTATGCTTGAAACTGTACAAAACATACAATTAACCAATCAAGTAAATCGATTTCGAACAGATATCGGTGTGTTTAGGCATTTTATTATCTCGTACAGCCCTGTGGACCAGCTCTTTTACACAAATTCTCGTGGATTTGCTCTCCATCGTCCCAAATGAATCAAGGGCGGCTGGCTTCACTGAGGATCCTCTATTTTCTAAAAAACTGATTCTAATTATCTTCAGAGAAACGTTTTTGGATCTCACAGCGTCCCAAAATCGTTATTCAGCTGAAATACGGACTAAATTCGAAAATGAAGAGAAAACCATCAGCCATATTCTTGTAAAATGTAAATAATTTCTGGTTGATTTACTGAAATGTTTCCAAGATAATCCTTTATGTCTAAAACAGACAGTCGAGGTTTGCCGGAAAGCAGCACGCGTTTGTCCAAGTCATCATTTTCTTAATTCCAACGTTTTTTTGACAGTCTGTGAGCTGTTACACAAGTCCGAGCCAGAAAATGATGATTGCATCTATCCCTTAGTGAAATACATCACTTCATGCGTTTCAGATTTCGAAGTGGTATATAATTTAATCAGCTAACGAATGGTGACGATACCCGGTCCCGTTATCGATGTTGTTCATCTTTGGTTCAAGATTTGCGAATAATTGCTGATGCCGCTATTCAAAGAATGAACAAAGATCTGTTTGTGATCACCAATGTCTGAAAACTATAATCAAATTGATTTCACCCGAGCCATATTTGGGATATGCCATGACGATTCTACAAACTGATCTCAAGGATTACTATCAAGTCGAACCCTGTATATTTTACGTCAGGGCGATGATAAACAATACTGTCTTCCCTGTTGATTCATATGAGGTTCTGAGGATCATA
Organism: Thelohanellus kitauei; assembly: GCA_000827895.1. Taxonomy (NCBI): domain Eukaryota; kingdom Metazoa; phylum Cnidaria; class Myxozoa; order Bivalvulida; family Myxobolidae; genus Thelohanellus; species Thelohanellus kitauei. Next base: position 47,849 of record JWZT01001432.1, on the reverse strand, counting down.
CTCAATTTTAAACCCCACGCACCTTCATTGTTAATCAAAACAAGCTGCGAATTTTTGAAAGATTTTATCGATCATTGCGAAAATACTAGAAACGGGATACAAATACCAGGAACCACGTTTGATTCCATTTACAAATGGCTTTCACAAGTCTCGGTCCCCGCATCCCAAGTCATTATGCATGTTGGAGCATCGAGAAAGGACATGGTCAGTGATAATATTTCTGATTGTAAAGTATTTTATGATTCATAACAGTACCTAAATAACATACTGGTTTTGTGCCGTGAAAGTAATGAAATGACAAGGCTAGCAAGGTTGATAGGAAAAATAATTAAAACAACGGGCGAGAACGATGCGGTCCTAGTTTTGCAGACTGTTTTGAACTTTCACAAGGAAAGAGTACGCAAGGTGAGTGGATTTATAATAAGCAAATGGAATACAAGAATGACAGCAGTGAGTCAGCTCTCATTACTATTTTTCACATGTCCGCCTTGTCAATGATCATGGAAACTATGGGCTACGTCAACGTAACTTTTAATCATTTATTTGTGACCGTGACCGAAGTAAGACAACTATATTATAGACAATTTTTCTGTTGTATGACGTGATGAAACATTTTAAGGACAATGAGAACGTATGGGAGAGCGTGTGCAATGTTTTGGTTCATTTGTTTCGTCTTTCGCAATTATATGACTATAATAGGGAATGTTTATCTTTTTTTGTACCTCAATATTGATTTCAGCTCCACGATTTATTTGAAAAATCACCATTTTCAAGCATTATCGTTCTAGCTCGCATTTACCGAAACAATATTTGGGTTAAATATTTCGAAGAAGACTATATAAGTCAAACCTGCTATGTAATTGTAGTGTTAATAAGATAATTCGGAATGAGACTTGCAAATTCCTCGCCGATAAAGATCTTAACGATTATCCGCGACTAATAGAGCGAATCATGCAACTATTGAACAGGTATTTTCTTATACAATTTAGTATTTTGGGAAGCGCATACGAGGATTACATAGATGATGAAACTACTTCCAGGTTGATAGAGTTCGCTCCACAAGGTCTTTTGTTGGACAACGAACAAGCGTTTCTGGAATGCAATAAATTATTAATTGAATTGTTTGCACATCCCTCAATTTCGGTAAAAAACGAATAATTTAGTTTTGCACTAAAAATAGAAGAAAAGTCAAATCACACTTGATGGGTTTCTATGATCTTCTCATAGAAGAAATCGTCAAAAGTAATTCTCATTTGATGTAGATTGCATTGATGTCATTTTGTCAAAAAGAAATGTTCTTTTTGTCAAAACGTGCGGGAACATGTTGCGAATCATGAAAACTACAGAACGCCGTCTCATTGGAACACACATGAATATTGCCGAGGATCTCATATACCGAATTTGGGCCGCTTGTCCCGAAAGAATTAGCTCCCAGCAAAGGATTGTGGATGCATTACTCAAGATTTTAAGGTTTTTAATCTCTCTAATTAGTGCATCGAGCAAAGAAATTGCTGAAGGTCTGGCTGTTTCGCTGAATTCAAAATTATAACTTCGCTATATAAAAGATATTGCTTTAGATTTATTTTGTTTTGAGCATTTAATGTTATTGAGGGGATGGAGGTATGTAAGATTTGAGAGAAGAGTCTACGAAATTAAATACGCATTGATTTATTTGGACCATGCAACATTTGTTGTACATATTGATCATCACTGTCAACGAGGACGTACTATATTGTAGCATAGCAGTGATATGACAGCTTATAGTCTTACGTAAGCTCACAGTCATACACGTAGGATAACGATTACCCCCTGCTTTATCTTCTTTCTAAAATGAGTTTTCGGGAGTATAGAATAATATATTTCTCTACCAAGATGTTTCTATGGTTGATAATAAAAATATTTTCAGTAAATATTATACGATTAGTATCATGTCGACAAATCCATTTCAATAAAATCACTGGCTAGTTATCTGTAAAACAATATTTATTTACTACAATTGGTATAAATAATATTACTGAGGCCCTTGCACCTTCTGAAAATTTGACTGTTTCAGTTCGTGATTTGTAAAAAGAGCAATCCTCAATTTCTCATTAAATTCGATATTAATCAATAACATCAACTCTCCTGATAGGCATGCTTCAGAAGTCGATAAATTTCACTCTTCATTATACATTGGTATAAACAGTCATATAACTTTACCATCGTCAATTATCATGAAATTACTCTAGAAGTATTTTGATTGCAAAAAATACATTTAATTTCGCCAAATTAATACTAAATATTATGTCAATTTGTTGATATATCTTGTTACAAAATTGGTAGTACTGGAGAAATAGCTATAATCTCAAGTCTCATTATACCATTACTTGTCAATCCTTTCTCTGGAGATGAATGACGTATGAGTGTTGGCTTCATGAAAAATCACGAGATAAATTCCAAACATCTTAAATTGAGATCATATACAGATACATGATGTGAATACGTTTTATAACTATTTATAATCTATTTAAAGAAACAAATTTTAACCAAATGAATTGATCTTCTATAATATAGTATTTGGAAAATGGACAAACGTAGATGATTCTTCTCGTTTAATTTTTACCGATTTCGGTTGGGACAGATTGAATAATCTATGTTAGAAACAATAAAATTGTTTCAACCAACCGACAATTTATCGAATGAGAGCGATGTAACTATTTACCGAGAAAAATTTAATTTTGTTTCATTTCTGTCCAATTATTCATAATAATCTATATTAAAGTAACAATATTATAATATATGAAAATATCTCAATAATGTGGCTAATTACCAATGGTGAAACAGGTAGAGATATTAACGATCGATTTAGAGTCATAAACGATACGAAATAACAAACTCGGACATAAATTTAAAATCCCAAGAATGGTAGGATATTTTAGGCCACAGAAAAGGATAGTAGAGAGGAAACGATATTGCCATTTTATCTCGAAAGTATTTTGGTTTAAGAGGCATCATCAAACAGATTCTTTTATGACAGACAACAGCAACACATAGCGAAATTTTTGAATAAGATATGACTATTATCGGAAGAATGATACATTTCAAACATATTTTAGTATTTTGATGAAATTGACATTTAAATACGATTCTAATTGCATCTGTAATATCATTCGTAAATCTATCTCAAAAATTCCCTTCCATTATAAATCCACTTCATTTACATTTCGGAACTTCTAATGAAGATACATGTTATTGTGAGATGTACTAGACAACATATACATCGTTTGTCTCATTGGTTATAAGATGAAACGATTCTTAGATTATTGGGAATTAAGGAGATTCGATTTTTTTTGAAATTAATCTAGCTTCCATTCATATTTACATGTATGTTTTCACTAAATCGGATTATTGCGTAACAAAAATATTTGTACAATAATGTCTCATGAATACAGAATAAGGGGTGTATAAATCATTCTCTACATACGTTCTTTACCCAAAATGCTTCGTTTCATTAAATCACAATCGGTGGTACTAGAGTTCAGATGTAAGATTCAGATATTTCTAAATTTGCTGCTATATATCAAGTGAGCCATATCTGAAAAGAAAAAGTGGGGTAGATAATTAGAATATAGACCAATACCTATTGATTTTAATTATTTTTGTGCATGATTCGACCACAGATTCGTTGACGTTCATTTTCTCATTCACAAATAGTGATTCTTGAGAGGCAGTATCGTTAAACAGATTCTAAAATTGAGAACATGTCTCAGGTACATAAAGTTCCGAAACACTCATGCTAGTGGTTGAACTTACAAACTAGTTCAGGTGATGAACAATCAACTGCAATAATCTGGAGTATTGTGAGAAACTTTCTCGACGATTCCGAGTGGTGCTTAAAAAATATTTTCGTTAGATTTTATTCTTTGTGTTTTAAATTCGAAACTGAAATAAAAATATATCCCACTGTTACTAAAAGAGCTTATTCTAAAATAATATGAACGTTGATGAGATTAAATTTCAACAGAATTCAAAATATTTTGNGGCTTTGTAGGCTTCCGAATCCTCACAGATCGCCTAATCGGTAGTTTTGGCCTTGTATTCCTTCAGGGTCGGACTGAAGGTCGAGGCTGTATGGGTCGCAGGTTCACTCCAGGAGTGTTACTTTAACATGAAGGTAGGTATAGGGGAAAATCTGTATCTTCTTCTTGATACCTTGGCCGCAACTGCTCAATGTGCCTTTTCTCAACTTCTCCTGAATCTTGAATTCAACTAAGGCATGACGAGCTCCGATAACTTTTAGAATTCAACAAAGTATCCAGAGTGGAAAAGTATTCGTTTATCGGCGGAAATTTGTGGAATAGCAAGGTGCATTGGTTCCTCATAAACTCATACCTCTTAGGTTTATGATTTCCTTGAGGGCTGATGCTTTTTGCGTCTTGTATATGTCTATAGGTCATCGGATTGATGTATTCATCAAAAGTTCAGCCGGGGACTTGCCTGATGACAACGGTGTTCTACGATAAGCTAACAAGAACTCCTACATTACTCGATTCCACGAGGAAGTAGATTTTTGCATGCATCTCTTGAGGGTTTGAATGAGCCATTCTGCTTGCACATTCCTAGTGGCGTGGTAAAGTGCTCCTGTAATATGATGTATACCCTTTTCTTTATACCAATTACAGACCTATACTGATGTAAAAGTAGCACCATTATCGAATATATGTTGTATTGGATATACAAATAGGCTGAAATCCTGTTCAAGGAGTTTGAACGTGGCATCATAAGAAATCGACGCGGTCCGAGGAATTGTGGGATGTTTGGAGAAGGCGTCGACTATAATGAGCCAGTTGCTGCCCAAAAAATTAATGGGGTGGGCGATATACAGTCTGCCATGCTTCTTTCGGATAGTCCCAGGGATGGTTTTCAACCTTTGGCAAAGAAATTTGGTGCTCGGCACAGCGGGGACAACTTCTGCTCATAGCTTCAATGTGCGCATCAGTATTTGGCCAGTACACACAGGTTCGGGCAAGCTGTTTCATAAGAACCATTCCGAAACGGCCTTGATGAAGAATTCCTAATATCTCTTTTTGCAACTCGCCATGTATAACCAGGCGATTTTTGTACAGAAGGTAATCATTCTCGCAAGACAGATCGTTTCTAACACGCATATAGGATTTCCAAGAATCATTAACCTTATTAGGCCAACCACGTCGTACGTAGCTAATTACATCTTTTAGCACATTATCTTTGTCTGTAGAATCCCTTTACAACTCCTGTTTCGTTGGACTAATTTGAGTACTTATCGAACGTATTGTATAGACTGTTTCGAAATCATCACGGCCTTTCTTTTGATAGAATGTAGGATCAGGTCCACTAGGAAGCCTGCTCTATGCATCTTCATTTCCATTCTGTATAGAACTCCTGTATTCAATTATAAAGTTATGATTGTTGAGAATTTTAGCCCAAAGCATCAGCCTATTCCCTGCTAGTAATTGTGTCGGTTTCTTAGGAGAGAAAATAGCACACAATCGCTTGTGATCTGTAACAATTAGGAACCTTCGGCCGAAATGATATTAGTAAAATTTTCTTACCGCGAAGATTTTGCTCAAACCTTTCTTGTGAATTTTCGAATAGTTCTGCTGTGATATATTTAGTGACTTTGAAATATAGGTAATTGGTCTTTAACTTTTATCTGGGTACTGATGAAACAGAACAGCTCATATGCCTACATTAGAGGCATCACACGATATTCTCAAGGGGAGATATATCATAATGCGCTAAAAAAGTGTTGGATGAAAAGTAGTTGATTGAGTGAGTTAAACGCATCTCCCTGTTCAATAACATATTTCTATAGCACATCCGTTTTTGTCAAATTATAAAGAGGAGCCGCTATAGTAGCGAAGTTCGGTATAAATTTGCCATAAAATTGGAGTGCTCACATAAAAGCTTTTAACTCTGTTACATTTCCTGGTCGTGGCATTTTAAGAATTGCAGAAATTTTCGGTCCTTTTGAAAACCCCTGTACAGAGATAATATGACCTAGATATGTCAACTCGGTTTTAGCAAACTCGCATTTATTTAAATTACATCTCAAACCTTTGTCATCCAGCCTCTTTAGTAATGCATCCAAATTTCTTAAATGATCATCTTGATTAAAACCAGTAGCCTATATGTCATCCAGAAAGACGGAGACTCCTTTTAAATCGGAAGTAAGATTTGAAATGATATGTTGAAAATATCCATGAGCAGACTTGACACCGAAAGGCAGTCTTTTTTGTTAGAAAACGCCTTTGTGTGTGGTGATGGCTAACCTCCATTGATTCACCGGGTTTAACGGAATTTTGTTGCACGCATCGACAAGATCGATCTTCGTGAAAAAGTACTTTCTGCCCAGTATTTGAATTAATTCGTCTGGATTCTATACAGAATGCTTATGATCCTATAAATATGGATGAGTTGTGGCACTATAGTCACCACATATTCGTAGCTCTCCTTTTTGGGACTTCGAATCGGCACTATGGGCGTTCCTGCTTCGTTGAACTCAACCGTTTCCCAAACGCCTGTCTCTATTCCCTTCTCAACAGCTAGATTCATGTCTTCCATCAATGAAAAGGGCATCAGCCTTGGCTTATAAAATGTTGGCTTGAATTCATCTGTAAATTTTATTTCAAGTTCCATACCCTCTAAACAACCCAGATCGTTTTCCCATAAGTTTGGATATTTATCGCAAATTTTTCTGCACTCGTTGGAGAGCGAAATTTGAGGCGATTTTTTTCCGTCCGTAGTAATATTATTTATGATTAGCGAATCTACTGAAATTTTTA
>JWZT01001432.1:0-17632 GCA_000827895.1 Thelohanellus kitauei | reverse complement strand
CCAAAATTTTTGTCTAAAAAATGAGTTTAAACATGATTCAAACATTACAGAAAGTAATTTTTATCGCCATAGGAAGAAAAGAATTTAGATCGCTAGCGAAGATTAAATCTTGTAAAAATACCATAAAGCAGCAGTTACTATTTGTATTTTCTGCCTATAAAATTTCTAGTAAGCAAATAAATGCCGTAAATTCCACACGTTGACGACATTTGAAAAAAGAAACTTAAATTTAAAACGAAAATGAAACTTTCGTGATGACTTTGATCTTCATTATCATGTGACAAATCATCTGTAAACGATTTACTCGTAGAGTGTACACATTCAAAAATTAACGGAAACTGTATTTCACTTTATTATTTTGGTCCTTTTATTTTTTTAAAAAGAATTACTTAAAGGGGTGGAAACCTCAATTTATGAATGTCAACCACTGTTTCGCGACATCAAAACCTAAATAATGAAATAAACGTAAATTATCAAAGTAGTGCAAAAGTTAGCGAACGCGTGTTTACTTCGCGGTATTGTTATATGCCACCGAAATTATGAATTAGATCAAAAATTGATTTTTATGTTCATTGAAAACGGTATTTACATTTCCACGTGTCGTCAAAATTTAAACCCCCCAAATACTGTTTTCAAAAATATACCAAATAGTATCCTGAAATAAATCGAAACAACCAAAATAGCGTTTAGACTTCGTGCAGGCGTGTTTTGATGGATCTTCGATTTTTAGCCGCCAAAAATATGTGGGTTTTGTCGAAAAAGTTTACATTATGTTTCGAGATTTGTTAAAATGAATGCACATATCTCTGGAAAGTCAACGTTTGGAACGTCAAACTTCTGCAAACATATAAAAACTGAATTTTACTGATGTGCGAAAGGAAACAGAAGCTGTGTGATAATGAATGGAAACCATGTATATGTAGTACATGTTCACAGGTCGATACAGTAACTCGGCTGTTCACAGTTTGTTAATATCGCTATTTTGCCTTTTCGCTATTTTGTCGGGTTACGATAAAAACAATGTCAAAATCAAAAAAAGCTTTTGGTCTAGATATTTTGGGTAAAAATTTGCTAAATTTTCTAGCCAAAATTACGTAAATATAAAGTTCACTATATTTGTCTTGTAATTAATATTATTACAATCATGAAGTCATCTGAGATTTGTAAATATCAAAACTATATTTAAAAAAATTTTTTGATCAATTTTTATCAGCACATCAGATTCAATAAGCGCTTACGGCATGTAGCCTAGAACGTAATTCAAAACCTTTTTGATTTATATGGATAATCTTAATTTTAGTAACTGGTCGAACAATTAATTATGAATACCAGAGTAGGACTAAATATTTATCTGGTATAAAATGCCGTTTTTACTCAATCCAATCATCATTAAATCAAGATTATATAGTCTACTTTGTTTGGTCAAATACTCATATTTTACTCTGTGATTTATTCTGTATAAACCAACGAAAATTTTCCTTACTTGAAATACATTAGGAATGTGAGACGTTCAGATACCGTTCATAATATAGAATATAATATGTATAGACACTATTTGTCGAGATGAATTGAATAAATCTCTCGATACAATATATACTAGAGTGTTTTCAATCGTAAAAAAATGGCTGATCGCAGTCTATATCTCGATTATATCTACAGTATTTTCGGGTGTATAGGTTTCCACCTTTTGCCAAAAAATTGAACCCTGCAGCTAATACATGAGGCGTTCAAAATATTAATTTTTACCGTTTACCGTGCTTTCTTGACTCTCACCCACGGGTTTTTCCAAATATTTGAACTCAGTAGCTTATACCTCGGCACGTGTTCTATATAAAAAAACAAAATATATATTAAAAATTTAGAGGATTCGGCTTAATCAGATTGAGCTTCATACACCAGAAAACTCGGACCTTATAATGGGGTGTAAAAATACTCAAGTGTAGAGAAAGGACCACAATATTTGTCTGATTGATTGTCGATTATCATACTGTGACTGTTAAAAAAGGTTAAACAGAATAAATAATTGTAACTTTAAGTTAAATAATGACGAATACTCGTTGAAAATGCACTAAGATCAAACAATCACTCGAGCGATTTTAAAAGATCTTGTTTGGCCGCATAATATACTTCGATGCTGCAAGTGGACCGATTTCACAAATAATGGCATTAGTGATGAGAAATTTTATGATTCATCTGAGACTACAACCCGAATAGATATCTTAAAAATAACTGTAAATATATATGTCCATTATACGCAATAAATAGATTAGGTATAAATAGATTTTTTGAATATATACAGTTAAATGTATTTTTTATCAATTAATAATGTTGTCAAAATCCGAATTTTTACGACATTATTTTCCATTATATTTATAAAACAAATATATAGTTTCGGATGAAGTTAAGTTATAAAATGTCCATTTTTGAGTGGAAATACCGAATTCAAAGTTTAAAAAGAAGTTTGACCATGTTTATGGATCTTTTTAGCTACTATCTATAATATACGAATAATATATCGTTAAATAATTTTTTTTTCACATCTTACATTTTATGATATTCAAAAAATAGATGAATACATTCCGTTACAGTCATTGTGTCAGATAATACCTGTAAAACATACATAAATAACTTGAGCAATTCTATCATTGATGATGTTTTTGTTAGATTCACACTTATTAAATTGTGTAGAAGCATTCAAGACGAACTAAATAAAACATATCTAATTACCGTGAGAGTTAATATACATATTCATAATGCAAGTTCAAAATGAATTAGAAAAATCACCCTATAAGTTCGTTATATAGATGTTTATACATCCTATGGATGGTGGTTTCAACTGAATGTCTAACAGCCGTTAATATTCACAATATATCCATTTATTTCAATAGAATTTGATCCGAAAGATCGTTATTACAGTGCATTATTTTAGACACAATTTAAACACTTTGTACGCTTATTGATTATCAAGGCCATAAGATTAAAAAAGATCATTAACCATTGATATAATGATCGCAAAACATTTTAATTCATTACACCATTTGGTGCTTTGTTTTTAGAATTAGACAATAGGATTCAATTTCCGAATCAACATAATTAGTGCATTATAAATTTTTGGCATTCAAAATTGATAGCATATATGAACATATCAACATATATACGCCTAAATCAGTAAATACGTCTATATTTGATAAAGTATGGATGATGGTAAGATTTCATTCTTTTCCAGATCATGTAAAGCAAGATTATAAACAACGGGTTGATGATGCATAAGGGTAAAAATTTGAAAGCCGGACGCTGACTGATGCCAAATTGTGCATATTTTTCGATATGTTTCCATGCTGATTTATCTTAAACTTTTACATGTCAAATTGCAGTATTTTCCAGCATAACCATGGTGGCAGACACAATTCACCTGATCCTAATTTATACAAAATTATTACGTTAATTAAGTGATAAAAACCATTTACGCATATTTCTTCAGATTGTAGTTCACAAACATCACCATAATTATCAGCACATGCGATACTCTCGGCATCTAATCGTTTGTCGTTTGTTAATAAATGTATACCGGATAATTGTTGGCATGATTGTGTATTTTTAATTGAGGGTTTTTTCTGATGGGAAAATATCGCCTTTGGATAGCAAATACTCTTGCAATAAAAGGGAATTTTGCATTTCTGTTTAGTCAGACTGGATTGTTTGTCTGAAAACTGGCATTGTGGTCCATAAGTGTTCGAAAGACACGCACATTTGTATTCATCGTTTATCATCTTTATCATTCCGAAAATTTTACAAAACAAATTCCATCGTTCTTACAATGATTATCTGTGCAAAATCGTATTGTTGCGTCTTCTAATTAATCAAAAATATGAAAATTTACTAAATAATAATTTGCGAGTTTATTTGACAAAATATTTTTGAGGTTTGCGGTAAAAAAGGCGCAATCTTCATTCGCGAAAACAACAACTTAACGTATGGATCATATGTATTCATTTATTAGGCTGCTGAAATATAATTTTGTTGATTTGTTTAGAAAACGTGTGATCAATAGAATCGCTGGCAAACACCGGCGTTTTACATATGAATTAGTTTTAAAAAAATTTTGTATTCGAAAAGCATTGAAATGACATTTTGTTAACGATGCTAGTGTGATATGGCGCTTTTCAGTAATGCTAGAGAGTCTATCTAGAAACTTGGGTTATAAAATAACATTGATTAGACATTTTAATCATTTACGGTAATATCATCCCAACTCGTATCATAATTAATAATATTTATCCATAAAAAATCTGAAAAATATATACACGATCGATTTTGTATGCCAAGAAATTACATCTGGGTATTTTGATGCATCAATATCATAATTTCTGGTAAACAGTATTCACATTAGGTCCTGTGACACAGGTTTATGAGGTATGTCAGAATTAAAAATTTGAAAAAAGGGTAAACAAATATTACGTAATTACTTTGTGAAAATCGCGAAGTCATATGTTACAAATCGAATTTTACACTTATTCATTACAAAGCTCCATTACTAAGCTCACTATTCAACATGTCTATGTTACTAGGGATAATTAAAAAACTAACTCATGAAATAGAAATGAATAAAATTTCACAACTTAATTTAGTATTTTTCATCGATGGATTCTTTCTAATAGATGCCAAAGGACTATCATCGATTATCGTTAACCGTCGTTATTTAAAAGTAGTGGAGTCATCACACTTAAATTATTTTTGAGTACTTATTTAAAAAGAGAATTCCGTTAGAGTTTGTTAATGAAGATAAAAGTCAAAAGGTCAACATTTTTCTGCCGATAGCTTCGCATGGCCTCATCAAAAGGCCGATTTTAAACAAAACGAATCTCAGAACAGATATTACGTTTCGAAAAATATATTTATGTAATTTTTTTCTTCTTGCTGCACTTGGTTAACAAATCATATTGATAAGCTGATATATGTAGACAAATCTCGTCCGATAATTGTCGTGACGTTGTGAAAAGATTTAATGAAATTATTGGCATCAATACAAACAATATTAGAATCTCTGATCCTCTTCATTTTAAAAAAGCGACTATTCATGATTAAACACTGGAGAATAGAGTCAAAAAACTATTTTTAACCCATTGAATCTATTAAATTGAGCATTTCATTTTAATGATGGAATCGAAAATCAACCGTCACAAATACATTTTTTTAAATTGTTTGAATATTGGACAAAAACTTGTTAAATGAAAGCAATTTGTTTAATGAATGTGTAACTGCTAACATGCGCAAGAAATAGTTCCATTAAATAGTTCTTCTTTATTTTCGAAAGGAATCAAATGGTTTTGTGATTAAAAATGTATTGGCACTCTTCAATTTGGCTGTGAAAACTACTATAATAAAGTAGTCAATAAATAGTTTTTTAGCGCAGTATTATCCAACGGTCAATCCAAACGAGCTGTTTCTTTTTTGAAATGAAATATGATGATAAAATCTGAACATTATCGATGCCCATTCTGCAATAAAAAATTTGCTGGGCTTCAAGACAAATAGTGAAAAAGATTGTCTTTAGTGAATCCGAGAATAAACGATCGACACATAGCGCTAGAAACAACACTTTCATTTTATGAAAATAATTATTAAAACCTAATGCCTCTGTATTCATTTTTTTTTAAATTATCGGCCTTTGTCGTGTGAGGTGCGGTACTATTGACCGATAAATAGTTTATCATATTTATAACGATAATAATAGAATACATGCGAAACGAACTTTTAAGATCACCTTAATCATAATTTTACGAGACATTTAATATGAATATTAAGACAAAAGTACAATTTTCGTTCAATTCAAGATTTCGTCGTGGATAATCGCGATAGATAGACAATATTGTTAATTTTTAGTTTACGCAAATACCTTTCATGATTGAATACTTATAGTATCTGCTGTAGTCGTATGATTTGGCTACACGTTCCTTCGAAAAATAGGTTTTCAAGCTTATGAATAATGGATTACATACATGATGTCAACTGTCAATATGATTGTTGATGCGTTAGTCACTTCAAATTTGTTGATGTTTGACTCGAAGGGACGATTAAAATTCAACGGCTGATCACGTCGTTCATAAAATGGTTTTTTATATCTTTTTCTTGAGGTATAGATGATAATACGTGTTCTATTTTCCTAATAGAAACAGATAGATACAAATTGACTGTCTCTGAGTGTTCTGGATGTAATATAATTGGAATAATTTGAAAATTTCATATTTTCATGAATGCAAATTTCATTAAACACATTCGGAAGACTCAATCCATAAAAAGTAACAGATGTAAAACATTCATATTTCTCATCAGTAAATAAAAAATTCGGATCCATTTGATGATTTGTTAATTTTCCGTCATTCACTGATGTATCGATATCCACGAGGTTGTTTTTGATAACCACCACACGGAAAGGCTTAAAATCAATATCCATCATATAGTACCTATAAGAAATACGTATGTACTTGAATATTCCTGAATATCGGATAATTCCATTAATACCTAAGCATTTTTCGCATCTTTTGCTAAACATTCCGAATTTCATATCGGTTGATATAATGTCAAATATATAAATATTTTTGACGTCATCAGATTTATCATTGGTAATTCTAGACACAAAATACACTGAATATGGCTGAAAATTGCCATATCTCTCATAATAAAGCACAGATTCTTTATCGACAGACCTAAAATAATGTATTTTCTTATCCACGATGTTTGAATCAAAATCACACAACTTTATGGGATCGCCACTTTCAACGTTAAGATAGACACTGATGGGACAAACTGTAAAATTTTCTATATCGCTATCCATGCATGTTCGACCATCAGAATCCTCTGAGTAACCTTTCAGAATTTCAAAAGTATCGATCATAATTGTAAGTCCCATTCTTCTCTGAAAATATAAGAATTTTAAAGATTTAAATTCACAAAACATTAAATATCGTTTCAAAGAATCCTTTCTATATATTATATGATTTGAATACGCGTTGTTTCTAAAAGAAAACAATCATTTCCTTCCCGCCAAATTTTGGAATATATTATAGAATGATAATACATTATATTTATCCCGAAATATGTGAGATAGTACCTCTTGATTAGACATAAAATTGTTCTGATTTATCGTAAGATGTAGAAGTCTTTTTCATTGTCATCCATGCAGAAAAAAAAATTTATGAACTGTATAATCATGACAAAAATAAAACAACTATAATAGGCTTCTTCAATTACCCTGTTCGTCACCTATCTAAAAATGGCTATTTTTGGCCAAAAATCAGTTATCTAGTATAAAATCTGCAAAAATCATGTTTATGGGTTAGGAAAGTTTACACCATACAAGATCACTTAAGTTTGACTTACTCTCATTTATGTGAAAAGAGTTTACCAATCAATGCTTCTCTTAGTGTTGAGATATCATAAACACATGCGCGTTTATTCAATTGTACGTATGGGTGTATGAAAACGACACATATTCGTGAAAAATATCTTCAAAATATGGCAAAATATTCAAATTAATTCAGAATTTGTAGTAAATAGATAATAATTATGGTAATACAAACCAGAATCAAAAATTCGAGGGATGTAATTTATTAGAGAACTGATGATATTTAGTATTCTCACATAATTGAAACTATACATTCTTAGGTCGCTGTTATACACAGTACCGAAATGATCAAACTATAATAAATAGATTGCGTTAGCCTTTTGATTGTCAAAGTCAAAATGTTACTTTTTGCGACATTATATGCTTTTTGTTCAATTTCATCGTTTTAACAAATAGTTTAAAATATAAAATGAAACTCAGATTTACGCGAATGGAATTAAGTAATAATTTCATTCTTTAAAGATCGATGAAATAAATGTGTTCGTGCTTCTATATTAACCAGGGCTGTCACAATTAATTCTCAATGAAATCGAAAAATTCTCATCAAGTAGATTTCTGATATATATTTATATATGGAGTCATTTTTATGGGTATATTGCACCAATCATTTTATTGTCACTTCCTTCTTTCAAAACTTGTTTAGAATATTAGACATAATCGATCAATGTAAATTATCAAAATTAGATATTGTTTCTTTCGAACTTGCAGCTTTGTGAGACGCTGCAATTCTCTTTAATATAATTTTATCAATTTTATTGCAGGTTCTGTATCTATAACTGGATATATGTTTTCGAAATCTAAGTATTTCCAAATATAATTGTTTTGTTGAAATTACGAATCATTGGGATAAACAATATCGTCTATTTTCAAGACGACGAAATTGAATTGAAACACCTATGATTTAAATTATCGTTGTTGATTTGGCTGATTAAATTAAACTTTACCAGAGATCTTTTGAAAATTTCATTACATTTTAGGGATCTTAAAAATATGATTGAAAATAAAATGATATACGAAGATAAATATTCGAATATTTTATCGTATATTGTCCATATGGGTCAGAGAGATTTCGAAATATAAACTTGACATATAATATGAAAATTTACAAACCAATTAGTCATTAAAAATATCTGAAAATATTTAAATATACGTTTATAATAATAACTGCCATCTAGAACCTTTCTGACGATATATTTTATTACTTCCTCACGGAATATTGTAAATTTGAAACTTAGACAAGACATCCTTATTATAATATAACTAGTTAGCCTATAATTATTTTTTGTTTTCGTCGTTTAAAGAGGAAAATATTCGGATTGGCTAAGTTTCAAACATACAGATAACGTTTACTATTTTGAATATTTGTCATTAAAACGGGAATACATCCACTATTTATGAAAAATATACGACTGGTCTGTGGATAAAACAAAATCGTGGTGATTAGAAGACGTAATTTAAAACAGCGTTCATTACATAATATTTTAAAATATTGTGCTGTTAAGATCTTTAGGAACTATTACTGGGCATGAGCTCTAGTTCAGATTTCAAAAAAAAGTTAGAATCGTTGGGATGTAATTTACGTCATTTGTCATTTCACGCCAAAATAAAAGTTAACAATTGTCGAATATATCTGATTCTGGCAAGTTATTTATATGGAATGGATAGCTGCCCTCGTTTTGATTTCCGAATGGGCTTATTACAATTAGCAAAATTTATTGCATAAGACATGACGATTACATTCATATCGATTTTATATTAATTTAGGTCAATTGCATCTATTATATTAATCAAATATCATATTAATTTGTCATGCAGTCCTAATTAAGATCCCCAAGATAAAGCTTTTACCCGAAATACTTCATTTATGAATTTTCTAATCATAATCGTCAATACTAAACTTAGTTTCAGAGAAAGTAGAGGGTTTTATCGGTTTCTTCAATTATATCCTTGAGAATGGTATTAAAAGCTTTCAGCAAACATATTTGAAGCAATGGAAGATAACTTGTTCGGCCAACAGCCTTAATTTAGAAATATCATAAGTCTTACTCAATACAAACTACAAATGGCAAAATATAAATTGATAATAAAAAGATGAAGAAATACTATCCTGGGATTCACGAGTAAATGTAAATACAATAAAAGTATTTTTAAAGTTTAAAATTCATGAATATCATAATTATAGCATCAATCCCTTAAATAAATTAAATTTAATTCACGATATCTTATATATATATATATACTGCATTTAACAATTAATGGTGACGCGCGATTAACATATGGATGAGATGAATAAATCAAATGACTTGATATGTATTGACAAGTAATTTTTTGATCTTTAACATTAAAGGGTTTTCGGTACAAAATTAGCGTTATTTCAATCTAAAATAGCGTTTGTCCAGTTCATAATGGTTAAGCGATTTTTTGCGGTGGTTTCCAGTCAAACAATTTGCATTTAACTGGAAATCCCCACAAAAATCTCCCGCACCTAATTGGACTGGATAAACCTTTTTTTGGACCGAAGCCCGTGTAAGAACACGTTGAAGAATATACTAAAATATTTATTAAGGCGATTGAACGCATTCTCAAATGATTTGGAGTCTTGATCTGTCAACTTTCACATCGAAAGCAGTCGTTGAAAATTAAACAGCAATTTATAGAACTTTGTAAAGGCTTTTTAAAATTTATAATATAAATTAACTAAGTTTCAGTATGTATTCTGGTAGATATGACTCTTTTATGATGAATAATTTATATTTCTAGAAAACCGAGATAGTTCGCCATACAGTAACCGTCTTCGGCCATTCCCCTATATTTGTACCACCTTACAGCCCGTTTTGCAATCCTATTGAAAATTTGTTTCGGAAATGGACGTTGGTTGTAAGGCTGAGAACTCTAGAAATATCATAACATTTTTCGATTTAATTTGTATTACTTAATCTGATTCTATGGCATTTTACACAAAAATGGGGTCATATCTACCAAATATATCCAAGGAGTGCCTGCTAAAACTTGTTTATTTAGTTTCCATTTTAAGAACCCTTTCAAAAATCATACAAAATATTTGTAAGATTTCGGCCATTGCTTCAGATGTGAAAGTTTACTGATTAACGATGTATTAATTTGCGTATCAGGGAAAATATTATGAGCTAAATTAATTGTTACGTTTGATTTTGACAGCTTAGATTATGCGTGTGATTTTACACGGAGAATATATTAATGGTTAATTTCTAGGTTCATTATTCAATTTACATAATACATGAGAATTTTTAATCATATTAGAAATGATAATTAGTTGCGAAGACATTTCCATTGATGACTGTTTATGGGTGTTAATAAAGGATCAATTTATCGTCGACATAACTACAGTAAAACAGACGTTTTGGGTAAATTTCGTACAAAAACATATATGACGGTCATATAATATTGTTTGGGTGTTTATCGATTAGATGTCGTATTGTGTTAAAATTATTCAGACTCTTTATGCTAGTATTAGATTCTGCAAAAATTAATTTAACAATCGTAGTTTTGTTGAAAGAAGTCTGTATATAAATAACTTATCAGCTGATGATTATTTAAAAAGAGAATATTTTGTACTAATTTGAAGATTATGCATTTGTTTATCGGAGCAAGATTTGAATGATCGGTTTAATCAAAAACCATTTATGTTATTCATTTTATGTATCTTAAATGTTTTTGAACCTAGGATGACGTGTTATGTAATACTTCATTAAGAAAATCGTAACTTTACACAATTAGCCAAATTTAGGTAAACTAAAACGCTAATTTTCAAATTAAATGTATGAGGGTCTAAATCCATTAATCGTTAAATCCATTCATGATGTAAATAAATGATTACGAAAAATCGGTCGATTATTTGGAAAAAGCATTACGATTTGAAAAATATTTAATATATTCCCTAATGTCTTTTGAGAAATAATCAAAAGAATTAACATATTATATTAAGTACTGAGACGAAATTGAACGAATATTTGGTTTAAGAGTGATTCATTTAAAAATACTTAAAATTTTTTTGATATTTAACAGTACAAAATTGCACATATTCAAATGTAAACAGTTAAAAATTTATAACGAAATAGAATACAGTGATTAAATATATTTTCGGAAATGGATACATTTAACTGATGTTGATTTTCGGTATTTTAGAATTTGATTGTTTATAGTCAACTCAAAATACATATATACCTTCAGGAGGAGATAATTTAACAATTGGTTATTTTTATAAACACAATATAATTTTTAATATTTTTCTTGAAATTGTACAAAATAAAATATAAGATTTAAAGGCGTTCTTAACTTACAGGTAAATCAGTAGCTGGTTGTAGCAAGCATATCCAAATTAGAATGATGAAGTCCATCCTCACAAATCAGAACTCTTTAAAGAGATTATCTTGAAAACTAATAACTAATTAATCATAATCGCAAATAGACACTCATTGGCAAGAAAATAATCCTTATAATCTATTTACCACTAAATGGTTAATCTTATACGTTATGTGTCAACAATAACGCCATTTATGAATAATTAACAATTTCAGAAAAAATTTATATATCGTGAAATTTAATGTGTATTGCCAAAATTTTCCTTCCTTAACATTATTTATTAGGTTCTTGATTGACACATATGAGATATTGCACTTAATATTCATTTAATAGTAGTAGCATGCTAAGGAAACAGTGTAACTAAAAGGCTTTCAAGGTTGTCAAAATATAGTTGAATATTTGACAAAGATTTACTGTTTAATTTAAAAATTGATTTAGCTTCTAATAATACTGGAGTTTGATTTACAAAATTTATATACCGTGTTTTCCGGTGCACAGACCGTAACCTTATATTAGCCGCATACCCTTAAATTTTCAAAAAAAATAGGATTTTGTACATATATAAACCGCAGAGTTCCACTCTGGAAAAAACCCCGCGGCTTATAGTCGATAAAGCACGTTAAATGTTAAAATTTCATATATTAGCCGCAGAGTTGAAATACGGAATCTAACAGATAAAATATTGAGATTAGGTATATTTTGTATTTTTTCCACTCAATGAATTTTTTAGTCACAAGAGGCCAATAGAGGAGGCAATGCCAGCAGGGCCGACTCAGAAGGTTCTAGTGGACGTCATCCTGAAGGGTGGATCAAGAACAAGTCCCTCTTCACGGTTTACACTCGGACCGGCTCGTTTCCCAAGGGGTACCTCAATATTGCATTTATATTATATTTTTGAAGTAAACGTAATACTTATGGTTCTGAAACATGTTTAACAAAATCATTGTTATATATGATATTGGATGCCATGTGGAAGCGTATGTTACACATGGGAGTTGATTGAGCCGTTAAAGAGATGAAATTCGGCGAAGTGCATAAAAGTCACTTTAAATGAAAATAGGGCTGATGGAACATATGTTTGATGGTCTGAAAACTAAAAAATCAATTCTCATCTTTGTTTACTTTATCGATTAGCAGTAATGCATTTCAGATTTAATGTTTACTTTAGTGATGAGAACAAGCGCAGCATATAATTATTAAAAAATTGCGTTAATTTTAATAAATGGAGCAAAATTTCCTCTGTGAGATTCTGTTTTAATTGTATATAGGCAACTTTCATTCGAGTTTCTTGCTTATACGAGAAGCAGCGGGGGCACAATCAGAAATGCACTACATGAAATCATTGATCTGAAAGGTCATCAACATTTTAAGAATATAGTTGCCACGATATCGAGTATAAACTAATGACCAACTATATACCAAACATTTCAAATGACATTTTCAAACATTCTACTTCTTCATTTGTTTAGATTTGATAACCTTAACAATCTCGAAAAAAACAAAAACTCAATTTATCATCGATCCCAATGCAGCCTCCCACCCAAGGGAATACAATGAAAACTATTTGATTTCAACTATTAAAACATAGAGTGAACTCAGGCTGAGTGCAGAGCCTCGGGCCGAACAAAAACATGTTATTAACCGTAGTGGGCAGATATTGAAGGTCAATATACATAGCCGCATGCAAGCCGGACCTAATGAGCGTGTTTACCTAACAGGAGTTTATGGTTCTTCTGCGTCAAGCAAACATATTTTTGTATTAATTCCTAGAGGAATATTATGAAGGTATCGCAAAAACGAATATGAATAAACGAAGTTTAAATTATAAAATTTAACTGGCTCCTGCCTCCAGTTCCTCCTCGTTACTATGAGAAATAGAGGGTATTTTATTCTTAGATATCTGAAATTAATAAATAACCAACCTTCCCGTGGCTTACAGCGTTTTTCAGATATAATTCCATAAGATTTCTGCAAGACCTTATTGTCGGGTGATCCTTGTCGGTCAATAACTGGGAAAGATAACCAAAGGCCTTTTTTTCTTCGTTATAGGCCAATCGAAACTCTGAATTATTGAAATGCACCGCCCCCATCACCTGGTGTATTTCGGCAAGGCCCTTAACGTTTTTCGGACTTATTTCCTGAATGTAGTTTATGATCGACAGTCCATAACTCAGTGCAAGCTGAGATTGACCCAAATCAAA
This sequence comes from Thelohanellus kitauei, assembly GCA_000827895.1. Lineage (NCBI taxonomy): Eukaryota > Metazoa > Cnidaria > Myxozoa > Bivalvulida > Myxobolidae > Thelohanellus > Thelohanellus kitauei. The sequence continues at coordinate 3,685 of JWZT01001432.1, read as the reverse complement.
GTAAAGAGCGAGTAAATTTCGGTTGATTTCATGAATTACCGGATGCTTGTGGCCAAAGCAAACGCCAACCAAATATCGTGCACGATTAAACAAATTTACTGCCGACACAAGGTTGCCAATGTTCTTGCAATAAGTAGCCAAATTATTGTACGCTATTACAGTCAAATAATGATCGATTCCCAAGATTCGTTCATATAGAACGGTTGCCTTATACTGAAATATGAAGGCTTGACGGTGATCGCCGCCAGAATTATATATTTGAGCAACACAAGAGTGACAAATAGCGTTCTCGTAGGTTAGGGGCCCATACACATGGTTGAAAAAGGTGATAAGATGATGCAAGTCCTCTTGAAGCTTAATGAAGGACGATCCATTTAACGAAGCTTCATAATTTTTTATATTGGCCAATTTTTGGTTTATATCATCAGGAATGGGGCTTTTAAATGGCTTCACTACTGGAAGTAGATCAACAACATCTTCAGGACTGAACGTAGGAATCTTTTTGCTCCCAAATTCGTAGTCTTTGATGAGAATTTGCAATCCTACCATTTGGCAAAATGATCTCAAAGCAGCAGCTGGTTTAACATCGAAGTCCGATTGAAATTCGTCAAACGAGGTGGTATTTATCGAGTATCCGTAACAATTTTTGACATCTTCTGTCAGAAACTTCCAAAAGGTTGATGGTGTAAGCTTTTCCCATTTGATTTTGTAGGTCGAACAAGTCTTCTTAGATTTCGAGAATTTACTTGCTGGAGGTAGATTAAACTTAGGAGCAAGATGGGATCCTATAAAGCAATTAAGAAAATGTGAGACCATAACCGAAATATCTGAAGAGTTGCTTCGAGATAACGTGGACCTGAACATTCGTTTTGCAGATCGGCACACCATTTCCATAAGAGCCACTTTGTACAAAAACCTACCATTGGGGGCAGTTTTTAACAAATGGGCGATGTAGCCAATGTAACGAATGTTGATCCCCATGCTGTGTAGGGAGTCAGTCAAACTCTGGTGATCAAAAATATAATCGCCCGGTCCATCAAGGGTTGATTCCAAATACATCGGTATGTATTCGGATACAAGATATGCCGCTGCCAGCCTGACGCTGTCCCGTGATTTTTTTAAACTCTCCTCCTCGGTTTTAGGCCTAGCAATTTTTAAATCATAACAATCATTGTTGAAATAAGCAAAAAATTTTGACCTTATAGTTTCAGATACTTTGGACTTCACTTCAATATCTGGATCACCGGATTGTTGAGCGATCTTTTCTTGTTCGTTGACTTTGTGTATTTTTAGCAGAAGTTTGAAAAACTCGGGTCTAAAACACGATAGACGATGCGGGTAGTTTGATGAAAATTGAAAACCTTTTTGCGCTGCCACTTCCCTCGCTTGAACAATACTAGAACAATCTTCCTTGTATAACTTAGCCTCATTAGGCATAAATGTAGGATCTGGAGGAAATATTCTGAAGAGGTCAAGCAGATATTTTCTTCCATCCGTCCCCACTATGCCTTTTGTTTCGATTGAGGTGTACAGCTCGTGTTCAGCACCTAAAGAATCCAAATATTTGCACATAGAAACTTCAAGATTTGAGCTTATCTGCTTGAGACCATCAACAAACCTCTCATCAGCAAATACTGTCCTTCCGTGGTCCATTGACCCATACTCTATTGATTGTGTTGGTGACCTATTAAATATGCCGGGTAACACGGATTGCACGACCAACCTGTAACCTCGGTAGTCTACTACGGTTGTTCCCAGGAAATGAAAATCGTTGACTCCCAAAGAGCTCAAGTATTCAATACCCTTAATATCTAGGCTAGCAGCCACGTGACTAGCTGATTCTCCCCCAAACTCCTTATAATGGTCTCTAGTATCACATGCTATGCAAATGAACATATTATTCCAAAGATAAAGCTTATATCGCTCATCATCTGAGTCATTAATCGGTGAAAGCTTGCCATCCACAGCATAGACGGCCCCTCTGGTAGCCGATTCGGCCATGTCGACCAAAATCTTGTGCATGTATCGATACCTCTCAGTCCTCTCAGATTCATTTGAAACTGTCATACTACGGACTGTTTGTAGCTCATCGTTCCAATCCCTTGGTTGTGATATCGATACGTCATCTATCGACGTAGCGTTGGCAAAAGCATCAAGTGTTCGAAAAATATCCTCCGATTGGGCTGATTTTGAACCTAACCAGCTATTGATTTGCTTTTGACAAGGCATCAGCTCATATGGATGACGTTCACTAATCATCTTGAAAAAGTCTTTGAATTTTTTTCTATAAATAGGAGAAACACTGAAAACTAAGGCATCTATAGTTCCAAAACGCTGGTCTAAATTCCCTATGTTTGGTGAAAAATTGCCAACAGTTGAAGAATTGATGTAAAAACCATCAGATGTACAGGTTATCCCGTAAAACTGGTCTTCAGACGTCACAAGGTTGGCATACAAGAGATGTCCTTTTAACTTCCTAGATCCAGTCGGGGGATTATGGAAGGATAGACTAAATGACTTCAGAAACTTGCTTTCCCTTTTGTCGGCTCTGTTGATATAGTACTCACCCAAAGGAAAGTCGTAAATCTTGTTGTGACAGGGTAAAAGTTCCCCTGAAGTCTGCGAACCTGGTCGAATATCCTCAAATCCGCTCACTAACTCTGATACCAGACTCGCTGACATATTTTGACCGCCATGAGAATTGAGGCAATGGGAATTTATGGTTTCGTTGAACCGATATAGATGGATCACAATGTCTTTGAACGTGTACGGCCTGTCAACAATTCTGAGAGTCAAAATATCCGAATCACCAATAAGGGATTCGACGTTTGTGAGCTCATCGATTTTGTTGCCTTTCTCGCTATGTACGGAAATGCAGGTTCTAAAGTAGCAATCTGATCTCTCCAATATGGCCTGCTTGATATCGTGGATAGTCTCGTGCTTCCCTAACTGGATTATCATAGGTTCGGTTGACCCTGGGATGATTATTTTAACTGTATTGATGGGCGAATTTCGACCGTTTTCATTCAAGGTAATCTCCTCGGCCTTCTTAAACTTGGATTTTCTTGCCATCTAACAACTAACCATAAAGTGGACAGAAGTCGCGTGCTTACAACAACGTCAAAAGTCGGCCGAAGTCGTGGGATATACATGAGCCGTAAAAATTTCGTAATCTGAGCTTTCCTTAATCGAATTCGATAAGAATGCACCAAGCTATTCTGTTCTAACCGTGCTGGCATAAATCATTTGACTTAAATTGATTTTTAAATCCTTTCTGATCTGGTAGTTGTTACAATAAAGATTACACGGCAGATTACGTGCAGTCAATAAGTTACAATATAAAGTACAAGCTGCTAGAATCAGCTATTTTTTGTTTATTAAAATAAATTTAGGCAAATATACCATAACTTACTACATGATTTTTTTGCATTAATAGATGATAATATAAATCATTATTTTGAATCAAATTTAATTCTTACCAATTCACCGTATTTTAGCCTCAGGAAGGGATATAATATACCTCATTTAGCAACCGCGGTGCGCCTATCAATGGATTATATAATCTATTTCGACAGTTTTCGATTTCAATCGCACACTTTAGGAGATAATTTTTACTTTTGCATCGTATTTAGCAATTCAAAACAAGCCAAATCATGCAAAGATAATGAAAATTCACGGTTAAAAC
>JWZT01001424.1:144291-166989 GCA_000827895.1 Thelohanellus kitauei | reverse complement strand
CAGGCAATCATGATAAAGTCTTTAAAGCCATTACTATATAGAAACTTTCACTCAATCTCACATAATATTTGGTTTTCTGAATGGATTCTAAATTTAGTTCAAAGTTATTTTGTCTCAACATTGACAAAAATGTTAAATCACACTTAGATCTGCCTGACATGTTCATAAATTCAGTTTAAAATAGAATCAATTTATTACTTAATGACAACATTTTAATCAATTTTTCGACAAAATATTCGATTTGGCTCTCTCAGAATGCATATATTTCATGCACGACAACGATTGTTTCATTGAATTAATGTCAGGGCTCACTCAAAATGCCGATTGATTTGTAATAAAACGAATTTACATAAGAGGCATGAAGTTTCATAAACCATTTTAGTTAAATAAAAATGTTCTCTTGGTAACGCTTGGAAAGAAAAGAATGTAGATTTTCAGATCCTAATATTGTAAACATTTTTTAATATTTGCCTAAATTTTGTGGCAATAGTATATACCTACGGTTGTCATCTTAAATTTTAAAATGAAATTTTATTTTTAATTTACATTTCGAATGAAAGCAATAAGATTGCATTTAATATTAGAGAAGAGGATACCAAAAAATTGTTTCATGATCTCGATCATATTACTTGTAGGATCAAATACTAACTATGAGAACTCGTTTTTTTTACACAAAACAATTTGATTTGTTGGTTATACAAATGAGAAGTATTGAATGACAAATAAGGGCTAAGTCTCTGGTATGTTGGCGCTCTTGAAATTATACAAATACATTGGACTTATCATATAAGAAATTGTATATTTGTAGTATACACCCTCCTCCACCTAGCCACACTTCGTATTTGTAATGGTTAATATTTGATTTTATTTTTAAATAGACAAAAATCATTTAATATAATCAATGGGCCTTGAATAGTATTTTGGTACCCCCTTCTCCACTGTAGAATGAAAAAGGGCAGTTTGTTGGAAAAAGAAGACGATTACAAAGCATCATGGGGCTATGCCTGATGCAATTTTTTTCCAATCATCTATCGCTGCAGATTCATGGAAATACCGTAAAATAAAGACAATACACGGCTCCAAAAACGAACATGGTTTTCTTTCCAAGAGTAACAAAGAGAATATTTTATTTAATTAATATCGTGTTTGAAACTTCATGCCTCTTAGATGAATTCATTTTATTATAAAAATAACCAATTTTTGCATTAGTTATGAGGCACATTAAATGAAAAAAATGGTCATACTCGTAAGGCCGGCATTTTGACTGAGCGCATAGTTACATTTGGTAAGAAAGTTACGTATTCACTCACATAAATAGTAAAAAAAATCATTTTTTTCTCTTTATTTAATTTCGCCTATATAAAGCTGAATCAATATTTAACATTAATTACAACAGATCATTTCCAAATATCAAAATGTTGCTATGTTTGATCTTATAAATCAAAATTTATACTTTTTTCGAAATTCGATATTGCTTCATACGGATCTAAACAAACTGACGCGAATTAATCGAGTTTTAGATGACGATTGGGTAAGACCGATATCACTAAATATACAGACGAATTATTTCTCAAGTAAGAATTAAATCCGTTAGATATACGACACCCATACGGGATGGTTAGGTGTCAATTTATCTGCGATCCTTTAATTGAGACTGAAGATATTTGTTATTGTATCGATGATATCAAAGAATCCAAGAAATATATATGTGCCCAAGATGATGCAAAGTGTCTAAGTTAAGTAGATAATAAAAGCAGACCATTTCTGTGTGGGTTTCAAGTGCAAAAACGGCGAATGTCGACGAAATAACGTCAGGTGCAACGATATAGATGACTGCGGGGATGATTCTGACGAGGACGATTGTGAACGTATTTGATGTTTTTTTGAAAGAAATATGTGAATCTTCTGAACATTTATGCATGGGAAAATGCATATCGAACACCAAAATATGTATGATGGTAATAAAATAAAGGTCCTGATTATGCCTACGAATATCCGGAGACATTCACTTTTAGTGATTCGAAGCCGATGCTGGTGATGGATGTTTCGGATGATTCATATGACAATTACTCACGGTTACCATATTTGTTTGAATAGATATCAATAAAACGATTTTTTAATCAGTAAATAACGTTGATATATATATTTACTCATTCAGTAATGCTGTCGTTAATCTTGATAAAGTATGTGGTCTTTCATCTATTGACATTTCATGTATAATAACATTTTGTTGATGGCAAGTATCTGGTATAATAAGCTTCCATGTTGTCTAAATTCAATTTTATTGGTCTGAGAGATCTACTAATTCATGAGTTCCTAACACATTTGTGTCAGATTTGAGAGGATACACTTAAAGTGTCATTATATGCCTCTTGTTTAGCAGTTCAGTTTTCAAGATATATATTTCCAATAATTATTCATTAAATTATATCCAAGATATCTTTTTAATCTTTTAGTGCTCTATCACAACGGGTATTCAGTTAATATTGGTATTTCTCGAATCAGTGCTCGCGTAATAGATAGTTGAAAATAATATAGACGATGAAGAGAAATAAGGAATAATGGGCTAGTCTAATAATTTTGTGATTCACAGTATTATAAATTATAATTCGGCAATATTAACATCAACGTCCTGTTTTGATAGTTACCTCATGTTTTATGTTATTGAATATCTTACTCTCATTTATATGGTTTACAATTAAAAAGTAAACCATCAATTTAAAAAACTACCTCCAATGGTTAATGAATGGTGTATAGGGTGGTAAAAATGTTTCATGACAGTTTTTAAATAAACATTTGTCCAACATCTGTCGATTTTAACCTTTTCGGGGACAGATAATAGTAGAGAATTTGCTCAATTATTTTTATCTTTGCGTCTATAAATCTTTTTCCATAAACCCAATCAAATTTTCTCGTTTAACCTCAATATTTTGTTGCTTAATTATGTTTTACAATTTCAATTGAAAAGGAGATTATATATTTAATAAGAAGAGTATATTAATCTTTGAACGGACTTAAAGCTAATAGATCATATAGATGAGTAATTTTCAACTAGAGTTCTACAGAATATCTTTCAGAATTCGGACAAAAACAAACTGAAGTCGCTGGTGGCTCCTATTCCTTAATCAACTTCCATGTGATGATGAGGGATTTTTTGTAGCGAGATTGTTGTATGGAATTTATTGTTTTATTTTTTTTTTTGAAATTACAAAAAATATTAGCCTGATTGTGAATATAAACAAATTAATAATATTGCATAATTAGGCTGTTCCGTAACAAATTTCGAAACTCAAATTTAACAGGAACAAATAAAAGCTTCAGCAGCTACTATCAAATATTTCATTCACAAAGTGGAACGTTCCAATAAATACATTCAAAAAGCCAGAACTATAGCTCGTCTGTATTGTAAAAATTAATTAGCTGATTTATTCGCTTTGATTGCAGATCAACTGCCCTTTAACACTGTGTATTGTTTGCATGGAAAAGCTTTTCAATAGCGCCATAGCCCCAGTGAAAATAATCCGGCACTTAATAACTAAACATTCAGAGGTAATATACTGAAATCTAGTGTATCTCACGAAGGAATTACCTTGAATCAAAAGCATATGTTTACTTTTCTTTAAAAAATTAAGCATAGGTAACATAGATACAGTAGCTATTTATGCCCTGTCAGAGACTTTTACCAAGAATATGAATTCGCCTGACAGCTCACAAGCAGTCGTTTTATGAGCATGCTAGTAAATGGCGAGATGATGTTTGGATAGGCTAGTGCATCAGACAAACAAAATCGCGATTTCAGAAATGATAAGAAAGCGAATTTAAACATATAAGATGATATTTTACTCAATACTGTATCAAAAATAGAGTGGCGAGTTCTTTGGTCATTGCGTGGATATGAGCAACGAAATTAAAGATAAAGCACAGCTCTTTATATTTATTAGTTTGATTGAAATTGCAGGTTTGTATCAGACTTTATTTCATGCAAATAATTACCAGAAATAACAAAAAAACATGATAGTTATGATGTTTTAATATATTATTTTCATTCTTGCTGATTCGGCAAAAGATTTGGTAAGAATTTGTACATTTAGCTCGCTTAAAATATATGATGCATCATAGGCTTTCACTGGCGGGCACCACTCCAAAAGCCCAATATTATATTTATTTATTGTTTTCTTCACAGAGAATCACTGGTTGCTAAAACCCTTGGACCAGATCTAAAAACTATATGTGACACGGTCGTCAAAATCTTAGACTGCATGAAAGCGAGATCGCTGACATATCGTCAGTCTGGGAAAATATTTAAATAATATTGAAGCCAACAACGTTACCTTAAAACAGAATAGATATGTCTGATGTTTTTAATGAGAAATGCATGGCCTCGTTTCTATTATGATAAAATACTCCTGCCCATTGTTTGCAAGCAGTCTTAAACAATTTTTATATTATGAGCTATTAAACTTGACTTAACAATCTAGTATATCTTGCCGATATATTTGAGGAACTGAATATTGTTTACAGCGGCATGCAGAAAACTAACGAAAATATTGTTATGTCGACAGATAAAATACATGATTATCGGAAAGAATTGACAATTTTTAATAAACTTGTAACTGCGTGGAAAGCAGAAAAATTTCACAGTACTGTTGAAATAAGAAATCAAGATATTTTGCCATTGATTTTGAATCACTTGGATTCTCTCTTGCCTGGTCTTAGCATATATTTTCGATCTATATCTGTTGATAAACTCGAATCGGTTCGAAGCCTATTTGTAGAATTTGAGCCATTTGAAAGACAGCTTATCTTGGCCGAAGTGGCAGTGCTTGCTAGTGTTGTAAGTGACAGAAAATCGATGTTGAAACACTCCAAACTAAATATAGATGAATTCATGGTTAATATTTTCACACGAATACTCCGCAAGTGCACAAAAAATATGCGATTCTTCATTCAGTTTTCAACATATTACTAGCGGGATCACCGATTTTTGGCTATCACAACAATAGAGTACAAGAAAGAGATTGATTACTTTTATTAAGACGAGCGTTTTTGTGTACATTTTTTGGAAAACACAGCCCTGAATTCCATAATTTTGCAGAATCCATAAGGCGTACGTTTCGCACAGATTAAATCCAACTTAAATTTTTATAACAACTGTGATGAAATCGTTACAAAAATTATAAATACTTTCATCCGCTAGGTTTTTGTTGTCGATTTATCATAGATTTCACTGTGATTCTTACGTTATTCGTAATCTTTAAAATAACTACATGATCGTTTTAGTTGAATTATATCACGAATTTATATTGTTTTTCGATGATACAAACACGCAGCATCTATATCATGTGAATTGTTATAAAGAAGTGGGACAAATACTTTGATCCTCTGTGAGGGTTCCTTGAACATCTTAAACATTTTCGAAGGTTCTCGCCACAATAAAATTTTAAAAGAACGTGGATGTAAGGGCATGATCGTGATCAGATATCAACGGTCTGTTCTTCAGATTGATTGTGTATCCATCGTGTTTACCCCTAGTTATTTATATGGCCACTAATATATGTTTTCGAGTTATGGAACTTCTTGAGTTTTTGATCATAACTAGGTTTCTAACGTCAAATTTGAAGGAAACGGCTGATTCATCCTATTGTTTTGATCCTCACTCTCTTGTTTAGTCGAGTTCTTTACCGTTAATGTTAAAAATGTTTTAAGATTTTGCTCATATACTTGAGATATTCAGTTTGCAAGAACTCCTACGATGGGGATGTTGTAAAAGATAACGAAGCGAATTAATGTCTGGTATAGTTTTAAATTTGCTCCCATGTATTATCTTGGATGCAGAGAAGCTCGAATTGAACTGACTGCATGACTAAGTTACATGAAAATGATATCTTTGTAGTGATCCACATCTGAACTTGTAGTTAGTAGGAGCATTGAATCCATTCGTTTGTGACACGATTGAATCCTTGAACTTAATGGTTTCCATTTCGGTGGTAAGGCATTGGTCGAGTTTTATTAATACCTAGCAATTAGCATATGTTTTGGAAGACCAAAGACTCGAACTGTGTAACCATGTCGGAGTGGATGGCTTTCAGAATTCCCAATCGCAATGTAACCCAAGAGAAAATGGCCTTCGATACCATGAGTTCTGACTAACCAGGAACAGTTATTTCTTATGTTCATTTAGAGAAATGGTCCACAAATACAAAAAAATATTTATTTCTATATGATATAGTGGTGAAAGGCCTAGTGAAGTCTGCGATCCAGATGGCATATATGTCGTCAATTGAACTGTTTTGCAGATCAACTACAGCAGTAAAGTTTTTAACCTTGCAAACTGGGCGCTTAAAACATTCTTCACGCCACTCTACGACGTTTCTTTCATATGTGGCCATACGTATCCTTTGGAAATATGTTTGGACGTTAGAAGATATTTGCCAAAATTCAACAAAATAAACGTTGCATTGAGTGTAAAATATTCTTATTTTTAATTAGAGTAAACTATTGCAGAAGTATATTTAAAAGTATATTTTGCATACATTTTTTCTTGATTTAAGTAAACCGCAACTTGGATAATTTTGTAATCCTGAGCGTTCCTTGAAATAATAAAGAAAAAATTAGAACAAAAGCATCATATAAATTCAAAATATCAACGAGGACAAATTTTCTGACTTATAGATGACAATTATTAATTGATATGCAATTATTCTCATATTCACACTTTTATCTCTTGAATTTATGATGAAAGGTTAAATAACTGTCAAACCATTAAATTTAATAGTTTTGAAGACACAAAAATTAAAATATGTTTGGGTTTTAGACGGTATTCAAGATGGAAATTCTCGCTTGTATAGATTGCATATTTTGGTTCCTGCGCAGCATGATGCAACATTAATGGATGAATGATTCCTGTAAAACAAAAGCATCTATTTTTCAATTAAGAATATTAGACAGGCCATTAAATTGTACGATAAATTTAACAAACGTAATGGTAGATTTATTTTCTTTATTTTTTTCATAATTATGGACTGGTTTAACCTATGTTTTGCATTTATTTTAATGGTTCATATATTCATTAAACTATTAGATTAAGATGAAAAATTTGGTGGAAAGATTGAAATGAACCACATTTACTTGAAAAGCTTCTATTTATATTGAGTGCATGTTTGAGACTTGACATAATATGTGAAAATAGGATAAGATTCTTCTATCAGACAATAAATAAATTTATTTCAAATACAATCTTCTCTGACTGTATTTGGGTTCTCATGTGTACCTCCAGTTAAATTCTACCTACCGCTCATCATTGGTGTTCATCAGTTTTTGTCCGTTCGATAATATTTCAAATCTATACCGTTTATTTCATAAAGACATTTTGGTAATTATTTGAAATCCTACTTGTCATGTAAGGTGCCAAATAAATGTCATTTTAAAATGAACTAAAAACTCTAAAATGATTTGCCATAAAGCATGTGATTGAATTATCCAACCTTAAATCAATTCGTTGTTGCTTATAAATTTTCAGGACACAAGAATAAACTCATGCAGGAAATATTTTTATTTTACTTCAAATACTTTATTATGGTTGATGATTTAAATGTGTTTCAAACATCAATCACAAATATAATCAAGAATAGATACTACAAGGCGTTAATATCGGATAAATTCGATCTTATAATTATAGGGGACATCTTAAAATCATAGAAGAAATAGATGTAGTAATGATTATTAATCAGCGTGTATCTGATCATATTGGGTAATACATCTATACTCATTCAAAAATTGAACTAAAACTAAAGCTAATAAATTGATTATAATAAACACACAGATTGATAACGAATATGATAAAATTGCTGGTGTTGTTATAAAGGTTAAATAGAAATACATATGTTGACTTCAAGAAAGTACAGAGAGTGTATAGTTGTTGGGAAATATAATAATTCTCTAATTATGTCTTGAATACAGAGGCCCCAGTATCTTACATTCACTATATATTTTTAATTTGGTGCTACAATCATGCGTGACTCTAAAGATATACTTTCATTTATATTATTCCGCTCTGTATTTTACATAATTTTTGGAATAATATACTCTTGAGCTGAGGCAGACGCCTCTATTGTTGCTTCAGGCAGAAATCTGGGAATAATTTATCGTCAGCCATTTAAAGCTGTAAAGGTCAAATATCTGATTACCAATTCAATTTTTTGGAAAATCCTTAATCAGGAAATGATGTATCCTTATAACCTTAAAGAATCGCCTTCAACATGTATGTCATAATTAATCGTTTCAAAGCTATTAGGACAGCAGTTGGTTGCCAATTACAAGAGTATATATTATATCAAATATAATTTTTAAAATTTATTAAATGTAAATCATTACAGTATTTATTTGCGACATTAAAATTATAAGTACGGATAAATATTAAAATTGAAAGGATTTCCATTCATGTGTCAATGAAAAATTAGCTGGATCATTGTTGCGCAAAATTTGTTATTTATAAATGCGAACAGTCAGAAAAATAATTTTAATTACTTTCAGTAATACTAGAGAACCTATGACTGAAGTAGTAAGAATCTAGAAATATTAACTTAAGATTCAATCTCCCCTGGTTCCCATAAATATTTTCACATGATAAATATAAGGTTAAACACATCCGTATTCCAAAAAAAGCTCACTACTCTTCGGACCATTTTCCGTTATGCATTTATCGTGGCGCCACCTTCCCTGAATCCAAATTTTCTTATTCTCTTAAACGAACTCGGTAATGAGGATTAAATTCAAATAAATTTAAATATTCAATGAATGTTGAAAGCTGAAACCACACAAAATTAAAATAAGATCTAAATTTAAAGTAATCAATTAGAGTTAGAATCCAAACATGTTGAGCTGTGAATTGGTATCTCCGTATATATATTTAAGATCGAAAATCAACAGTAGCAGTCTTGCAAGTGCTGGAAAGGATGCATTGTATAATCCATTTGAAAAATGAAAGGAATGTAGTAGGCTGTAACTCGAAATGTCACCTAGTTGTCTATTTATATTATTATTAGAATATTCATCGCGTAAACGCCTATAGTGACCGGCGAAATCTCCATCAGAATATCGGGAATCATGAAATGCAACTATAATCAAGGCCAAAAATCTGCGATACTTATTTAATTTGTCATTTTCTGACTCAACTTCAGACATATGACTTTGAAATTCATTACGAAAATATAACTCACACTCCGCAAATACACTCTTGATAAAATTATCGCAGATCATCAACCGAGTGAACTTCTTTTGATTATGGCACATCATTAATTTTATAAAAGTATTGAGCATGCTGATATATTCTTCATTGGACAATAAGGCAGCTAGATCAGTAACAAAATCTTTGATTCTTTGTGATTCAACAGCAAGATATGACTGAGTAACCTCAGAACTATTTGAACAGTGATATATAAAATGGCAAGTCAGGAATGATAACCGGTTTGCTATTGGTTAAAAAATATTACCATCTGGACATTTCAACACCGAATCGAAATGTTTTCGGCAGAATTCATTATCTAATGACGAATTTTCAACATTTATAGTTATTAGGCTCTTCATAAAATGTTGCAAGATATAGAATCTAGTTTCCACAGAATGTATTTCGATTGAATTTTTATCCAAATATTTTTGAAACGATCTGTGCAGATCATTTAAAACTGCATTTAACCACCGGTGTTCGCTGTGGTCTATTGTAGGATATGCCACAAGACAAAAATAAATTATATAAAGTCTCAAAATTTGATTTTTGTTAAATACTAAAAGATCTGGCCGTTGAAGAACGTCTAGAATTTGTCTGGAGAGATCTTTAGAAAATAGCCCGCTTAAATAAATCAGTTTTTCAGTCGTGTCGATTACAAATTGATTTTGTGATCCCTGTAAAATTTCACTCCATATTTTTGAGAGATGAACTATGAACATAGAAGTAGACATTGATTGAACATGACGTGAAAATATCCAAACGGTAATGTCAAAGAACTTAGATACGTCGAATACGACTTTATCCATCAATTTTAAACGACAGATCATCTTGAAAACAATGATCAGCAGTTTTGCGCAGTCTTCTTCTTCAGATGTGTAGAATTGGGACATTATTTCTTTGATGCAACTTTTTATTTTGAAAATACATAAAGAAGAGCTATGTTTAAAAGTAATTCCATAAATGTCTAGACATATTTTCCAAAATATCTCATCTAAACTCTTCAGTTGATTGAAGAAAAAATGGTAAAAATGAAACATACCATTTTCATTAATATAAAGTATTTTATTTTCAATACTGGTAACGCAATTTTGTATTGAATAAATCACTGGTGTTGGATCAATTTCTAAAGAGTGATCACGAATTTTTATAAATTTAAGAAAAATTTTGACGAAAGATTCGGCTTGAGAGTTGACTAAAAATTTGTCATTACGAAAAATAAAAATGAAAACATCGAATAATAACACTACCTTCTCTTGATAAAGCTGATCACGCGCTGAAAAGTTGTTCATCCTACCGAGTTCATTATAAAGTTCCTCTGGGAAATGTTTAATAAACAAAATGTGTACTTCTGGATCACATAGATTTGAGAATTCCGAAATCATGTTTTTTACGGCTTCAATCTGGATCGATAAATCACTTGAAAGTGATTTCTTCATATATTCGTCAAACGCTCTTTTTCTCGCTTGAGGATCAAAATTATGTGTTAATTCCATTATCAATCGCTTGTCCGAATTCGAATATATGTTTTCGAAACAATAAAAGGCATTCAAAAGAGTTGGTGTTTATTCAACTAAATAATGGTATTGTTGAATAGGTTTTGATTTCTCCTGTTTTAAAAAACTCTAAACAAAAAAATGGAATTATCAAAAGGAATAACGCAAAACCATTCAAACTTATGAAAATCATAGAAAATTAAAATAAGCTACATTCATTTGTAAGAATTTAATTCAATATATGACAGTTGGCAGTTAGAGAACCTATAAACCGTTTAGTTAAACCGATATCGAATGCCGCCAATATTAACTTTCCAAATTATACGATGGCTATAAAATTCAAATATTTTTTCACAAAATCACACTATCCAGGCGTGAATGGCCTGTATGAACTCCAGATCATCCTGTTATTGTATTACTTTTGTTCTTCAGCCAGCCTCAAATTATTTTATAGTATATACGATTTGGAATGTGTTATATTGAATTATTGTGTTTATTTTAGTCCAACCGATAAAAGGCGATTACCAACGCAAATGATAGAAAAGTGGATTAAAATAATATTTTCCACGTAAAACCAACCGCCGTATATTTTTACAGAATTTAAAAATATCAGACGGGCAAATTTTGTCGCCATATCAGTGTCTCAGGAAGATCAGCTTGTACAAACAGCCATTTAACCGTAATGATTTTCGCTAAATTATCGATTTCTCTTTGAGCTCTTGAAATATCACACCTACATCCTATCTAATAGTTATGACGATATTCGATATTAGCATGAATTAATCTGTTACTATGAAGTTATTTTGTAACTCAATATCATATATACTCGAAGTGTTATACCATATATCCCATTGTACCATTCAATAACAGCCTGAAATATGTTATTTTCATTAAATGCAAACGTTGAAACAATGAATGGCGGCCTAATTACTCGTTAAACAGGCTCTGTAATCGAATCTGATTTTATTAACCGATTCTATCTTTTAAAGAGATAATTAAAGAATGACATTAAAAGCTCGTTGTTTTCAAATTATCCTAAAAACGTGCTGATAATGCTACCAGTTTTCAATAATTATTATAATATTTTGAAATATTACCACATAATGCCATCAAAATATCCCGCTCGAAATTAATTTAAGGGTGCAATCACCGAGTCAAAGAATAAAGTGAGAATCTTTATAAAAGCGTACTGTTGAATTCGATGTGAGACGATATGGAGGTTTTAAAAATGATTTTCCAAATAGAGAGATGCCTAGGCTGACATTTCCCTTTGTCTAGTCAAGAATTTACACAAAATTGAAGTACAGAAGTATTAATAAATTTACAAGTAAAATCCTTACATATTCTTCTCAGGCTAAAACGATAATTTTAAGTATCACATTATATTTTTACCATCGCACAATAATTCTTGGAGGTAACATATCAAAACGACGATTATTTTCGGTGAATAGTTTTATTACGACCACTAACGAATTGAACAATATTTTTTTACCATGTTAAAACATATTGCTCAATACGTTTATTACTTGACTATAAACAATGATATTAATATTCGAAAACGTTTTGATTTAATTTGTTAAAACATCTCTTGAGTTTAAAATTTGAACGTGGAGATGTTCTGTATTTTACAAACTCGGTTATATTTTTTCTTCCCATCGTTGGTGTATCACCCTAAAACAGAGTCCGTAATTGATATAGTTTTACAATGAAATTGTTCTAAATTTAATAATGTAGTGAACATGTTGATAAACAGTATAAACAATGTGAATTCATTGAATATTCAGCCGATCGATAGAATTTCACCTAAATGAAACTCGGAACTTGAAATATAGACTAAAATAGTAATATCATGATATGAAACTCGCAAGGTATAACAGAGAAAGTTTCATTGAATTTACGGCAGAATTTTTTTAAATATTCAAATAATAATAATTATATCAGTTCTGAAATTTAGCTATCATCTACAATGTTAAAATCGACTGATCTTCGACAAATCTCGTGTTTTTTAAAAGTGTCATAAAATATTTTTACCAATCCCTAAACTATCAGAGCATAGGTTATAAAAGTGGCGGTAGGGCATGAATAAGGGAGGGGCATTGTAGAATAAATATTTGGCGGTTGGAAATCAAGCGAAAACTATTTTTTTCCATCTTGAAGAGAACCAATGAGGGACTGATAACAAATAAGCAATAATATAAAATTTATAAAATGAAATAAAGGATCCACACATTTGATAGTTCAACTAACCCAACATCAAGTATTATCAGACATTTGTTTTCTGAAAGAAGCTATTTATTTTGTTCTTTGATTCTATTGATCAAATCTTTAAGATTTTTTGATAGTTCAAATAATTGAATTTGTGTTTCGAATGGAATAAATATCAGTGCATATTATGCAGGATTGGACTAAACAAGATGACCCAATCAACATTCAAAAGGGTCCTACACAGAAAATAGATAATGTTGATGAGCTAGTGATTGATCGAAATGAAAAACAGAAGACTTTCACTAAATACTGATCCGAAAATTCTGCATGATTCGTTTTCCATTAACTATATTAATGAGTGATAATTATGCGAACAGATTTAGGCCTTTTTTTTAAATAATTTAATCATAAAACTAATCTAAAACAAATAATACATTACATGTATGTCTCAATCAATTAACAAATCGTTTCTAAAGCCTCATTACAAAAATATAACGTTGTTCAGTGGCACTATTTAGCACCGAATAGCCAATTTTTCTGTCTGTAGCTATTTGGTAAAATTCTGCCTTTGAATTTCTATAATTATTAAATTTACCATTAAATCATGGCCGGTTAAATTTGAATTACTTTTATGGGGAGTTTATTATTTTATCGTAATAGGGAATATGGCAGATCCGGTCTGTAATTAGAAAAAAAATTTTGCGTTTTAAAAAGTCGAAAGATGAAAATTGATTACAGAAACAGTCTACGTATATAAGACATCTTTGAACTAACAATTGAGTTTCGCATTTTATAAAAACTGAAATTGGAAATTTGTTATTGTGGGATTAAGAGTTTAATTCTTTACTGTTTCTAGCTGAGAAGAAAAGTCGGATGTACAGTAATGGATATTTAAGGTATGGATTTACACATTCTCAATTAAACAGTTCATTAATGTTGTGTTTTTTTTTCCAAAAAGTTTTCTCAAATAAAGTCATGAAGCCTTCGAGGCAAAAAGATCACCTAAATAAAATGGGACAGTATAAAAATGAAAAAAATATTTATCATATTTTCAAGGACTCGAAAGGAATATATTTATAGCCGCCAAATTTACCAAGAATTTTCTCATCTACAAATCCACAAGAAATCATGGAATAAGAGCTGCTTATAAAATCTCATTGTTAATTGCAAAATCAGGGAAGCATCATACGATCGGAGAACATTTAATATTACCTACAGTTGAGGAGTAATAAAAACTGCTCTCAATAATCTGACACGTTCAGTTGTCACCAAAAATTCATGTGAGTAATATTTATGATCATAGAAGAATAGATGAAATGATAGAGGAGGTTGATTCATCACTTAACAATTATTTAAAAATCTGCCAATTTACTCTTCGACTTGATGAATCAAAACTACCAAATTATGAAGAAATGCTCATTTCTTATGTTCGATTCATAAAACATGAGAGAGTTTGTGCAGAGTTGAATTTTCTAAAAATTTGGAAACCTATACAATGTTAGAAACGATATTTGACACTGTTAAAAGGTTTTTTTAAGAGAAAAACATTCCAATGGGCAATATTTTGTCGGCAGCTAGTGATGAAGCTCCGACAATGATAGGGAGTTTTAGGGGTTGTATAGCGTCTTTAAAGCAAGATGTCCCGAATTTTCTCGCGATACATTGTGTTATTCATCGTCAACATTTGGTTTCAAAAAATCTCAATGAACGTTTGAATACATCGCTTCATTACGTCATTAGTGCAATCAATGGCATTGGAAGCAATCCATTGCAAGACAAAATATTGAGCAAACTTATAGTGAAGATGATAAAGAATTACGCCGTTTGCTGCTACAAACGAAAGTTCGTTGGCAATCAAAAGGAATTTGCTCGAATCTTTTTTTTAAACTATTTAACTCTATACCCGGGCTTCATTAACACCAAGATATTAACCTTCCCCGAAACCTTATTAAATCCAAAAAACGCTTATTGGCAGATATGTTTATGATATTACGTGCCATTAATTTACCATAGAAAGGAGATTTTTGTATTTAATAAAAACCAAAAACGACATATCTATTGTTTGGAAAAAACTTCTAAAGTTATAAAAAATTTATAACTGAGAATACGACCATTTCCCCTATTTTCATCATTAAATGCAAAACAGCAGGACATTCATATACTGTCAACATTTGGAAGATATTATTGCTAATTTTACTGAGCGATTTAAAGATATTTGAAACATTGTCATACCAAATTCGGTTTTGGATACCGTTGACAATGCAGATATTGCAGATTCGTCAAATGTAGAAATGAAGCTATTCAAACTCACAACAAACGAGGGACAAAAAATAAATTTCCAATATTGATACCAGAAATTCNCGTGGAGTAAGAATTTTATTCAAACCTCGCGTGGTAGATACAAAACAGGACCCTAGCAATTCATGCAGTTTCACGTATGATAAGTAGGAATATTTCAAGTTGTACTCCTGAGAATTATAATGGGCTGTTTTTACACAAGTGGCAGAATCTGGAATTTATAAGAGATATGTTCAAATATTATGTACGAGATGTTGGAAAAGATAGAATTGGTATTTAAGAACAGGCTGGTATAGTCATGAACAATGCATATTTTAGCTGTTTCGAAGATATCTATGCATAAATTAGTGAGGCAGAACAGAAATACACCGATTAAATCGTTTTTCTCCCATTCGTGAATCCAATCTAGATTATGTTTTAAAAGTGTAAAGGGGGTACCAGAAAAAAGAATGCCCAAAATTGTGATTGGTTGTTTAAAAATATAAAACAATGCATCGAGTTTAGTTTCAAGAAGCGATTGTTCTGGCTATCACAGTCATGCTCAGATACATAAATCGTTGCTTTCAAAGAGACAATACAGAAGTCTAAATCTAAATAGTTTAATAAATTTATATTATTTTCAATAAAAACATATACAGTTTTTATTTTTGCCAAAACGAATAGGACAATGTTGAAAATGAATTTCAACCACGCGGTAATTGCACTGCGGTGGCCTAAAATATTTACTTTTTGCCGAAAATGAATATAAAACCTAATAAATGCAACATAAAATCAGCTTATCTTTAAGATTCCATTGCTTAAAACTAAAAATATCAGCTCTGGAAAACAAAATTGACCAAAATTAATTTACATGTTTCAACATATTGCGGTCCGTAAGGCAAAAGAAAGTGAACCGGAAAACGAAATAACATCATAATTACTTTTTAAAATAATTTGATGTTTGCTGACGAAAATTCATTTTGCATTCAAAATCCACATTACCTTCCATTGCAATAATAAGATCATTTTAAGTCCAAGGTGAAGATATATCTGAGACAGCGCCCTGAAATATTTGTTGAACCTATCAATAGTGATGAAGCGAAAAATGGTTTCAATATCTATATCACAATTCTTAATAACGTGTTAGCAGTCATATTCCGTTTCGTCTTGGACATTTATAAACAAGATTCTTCAATTTTAACAAACATATCTTTGTGAAACTAGGTTTGTTTGGGTATTATTTGTCAATTCTCAACATAGAAGTAAAATTGTTATAGACGATGACTTTCGTTGTTCTCTGGCAATAAAGACCAATGTTCCCTCTACTCCGAGCCCATGCATGGTCGCCTATGTAAAAAATTCAGTCGCGCACTAAATTTTAGACTTATGTGAATAAGTTAAGCTTGCAGTGTAATCGAAATATCTTGAACATTTGCTATCGCGTCTTAAGCAAAAACAATTGAATAAGCTCGTCATCCGCCACCAACATCCTTAAGTTAATAATAGTATATTTTTGGGTACTTTAACAGCTAGAGAAGAAACTCAAAATTTTCATGGTTTGCGGATGATTGATTTATCAAAAAATCAACAAAATAAAGTATTTTATTAGTGATTTTTACTAAAAAGTATTAGTTCACTTCGTTTGATATCCAGAAATTTAGAAGTTGTAAGGTACGTTCTTGAAATTATTCAAATACCGCGTTGGCGCTAACATTACCTTTAAATTATTTTCAAAAAATGAAATATAAAATTTTAAAAGGTTATCACGTGATTTAGTCAGCCATATGGCTCCCTCATTTCGAGATATTAAAAAACGTTTATTCCATAAAGTGATTTTTGTTTAAGAAAGGTAATAAAATGAATTTTGTATCATAATTGTTACATAAAATTCATAGACCAAATTCAAAATATGTATGCTTATTTGCGTCATAGTTTAACTGACATGCCAATATACAATCCATATAACATCTGAAGAACTCAAATACAGAATATCACTGAGGAATCAATCAAATACTCGAGAAGATAATCGTGACCAAAATATCACTGTCGATGTGTGCTTTCAAAAATTTAAACGGAGGCTGTGTATGATGATGATATTAAGCACTGGTTTCGTTTTATGCTTAAAGCGAATTATAGCTTGTTGAATATAGATCGTAGAATTCAATTTCTTTATCAAGTCTCTGACAAAGATAAAACATAATAAATCTTTATCATTCTCGATTATAGTTGTGAAAAACTGGATGTTATTGGTTCTTAACCATAAATTCAACCTTTTATCATTTTTACATATTTCCTTGTGAATGGGTTATGGTTTTAAATTTTCTGGATATGCGTATTACGGTGTTCTTTATTTACTAAAGAAAAGCCATTTTATTCAAAAATTTCACAGAAAAGTTATGATGATTGGTGTAAATAGACATAAAGCTCTTACTGGATGAAACACAGAGTCTAAATATTTATATGAGATTACATAAATTACCAAAAGTTGAAATTAATATAGGGTAATAATGATAGGGTGACCGTGCTCAAAAGAATATGGCACTGATTAGAGTGGAACACGATGATTATAATTAAAAAGCTTCTCGTGTAGGTGAGTGATATCTATTTCTTAAATATTAGTTTTTAATCGATTCTTACTACAATATCAAAAAGAAGGATTGATAGAAGTGATTCCCCTTGGAAAAAGAAAACTGCTTGACTTCAAGGAAGAGTAGTCTTCAGCACTGGTTGAAATCTCTTTGCTATTATCGTCCACAAGTAAAAGTTAAAACACTGCAATATTTGTTATGCAATGATGAAGGCGCAGTTATTTGCATAACTTTCTCGTAGGCAAAAGTTCAATCGAGACTTCATCGAAGAAATGAAATATGAAAAATGGAAATTGAACAATTATAAGAGGCATCTCAGTGATAAAATACTCATTGAATCAGTTAAAAAGTTGATGAATCAGAAGTTGGTGGAGTTTTACGATAAACTAAATCAGATTTTGGCCAATCGAAGCGTCATATTACAATTGAATAAAGAGCGCAGTGAAATTCAGATACGGTAATAAAAGTGATGTCAAAGGTAATTCTGGCTATTAAACTCAATGCTTTCTGTTCACGAAATCCATGAGCATGTGAACAAATAAGTTGACATTTCAGATAGAGAAGGTAAAACTTTGCTTTTGAATTTATGGTGTTCATAAATCTTATTTTAAAAACTGAGCTGATGAACAAACTAAGAAATTCGTCATTTCGTACATAGATAATAGATGAAACTGCAGAAAATACAGTTCAAAACATTTTTATTTTAAATTTCAAGTATAGGCAAGGGATAGAAATTATTTGCTAGAGCATATTCTGAGGAATTGTTAATTTGACCTTGTGCGACATCGTTTCTAATTGTGACAACAAATGAATAATTATATTGTGAAAACGAACTTAACCTCCAGGCGACGATGATGTTTAAATCAAACTGCGCAAGAGTTTATAGCAAGGAAAATATGTTTGTGTGACAGCTGTTCAGACGTGAGATACAAATTCTTTGAGCCCAGCACTGCATTCCTCATTAAAAGACTTAGATGTTGAAGATACGTGGAAACAATTTCCATTAATGACCAAAATTGAAACGTATCTAAGAACAGTGTATACAATATTCAGCGGATTATCAGTTTTAATGAGAAATATGAGAAATTGGCCAAGGCTCAGAAAGTGATGCTATTGCATTTAAGCCTATATTTAAGCGAGATGGCTGTCTAGGAATATAACAGTTACGTCTTTGGTGAGAAATTATATTACAGTGATTAACTATTTTATTGATAATTTGAACATTAAAAATGATCGAATCAGTAACGACTGTTTTGATAGACCTTGAAATCAGCAGTTTTGAATGGATGTGGCAGCAAGAAATGATATTTATTCAGAACTTGTTTCAAAGTGCAAATATTTTCCATTAAGTAGTTAGATATGTATAAAAGAACATCAATTTGTAAAAGCTAAAATATGAAAAGATATCCCGGTATCTTAGAAAAATTGTTCATTCAATTGATGCAGATAAGGAATGAATTGATTTAATTAATTATGTTATCGACATAGAAGCAATTCTTAGATTTGAGGAATTACATTGTAATCACATTTATAAGGGATTATCCGATCATCAACTAATCGATTAACACGAATTTGATCATCGTGCTATTTCAAAAGAAGTAATTTTCGAAAATGGCAAGGACAGTTTAGATAAATTAATTAGAAGGTTTTCAGGAGTTAAATCCCACGCCAAAGAAGATCTTACTCCAAAAATCCTTGAAAAATTTGACGATGTTAGACTTTTGATTGTAGAAAAAGTTAGAGTAGGTTCAATTTACGGTTTGTTTTTAAGAATGAAAACCAGAAAGAGCTGTCATGTCTTCTTAGCATCTATGAAAAATTTCAAGCATCGAGCGCCCACTGCCAACATGGTTTCAGCCTTATGAACGCAATTAAAACATAATCGAGAAATCAGCTTCAGAAAACCGTTCGGATAATTTGATTCGCACCAAATTTTGTATATCATCAAAAATCTTGATTGGTTTGGGTGCTATATTCACCAGCTGGACGATATTCAAGCACAGATGTATTTATTGGGATATAAAAGTTTAAAATAAATGTTATACTCAAATTGATGAAAGTATAATTTAGTTGTAACTTTTTTAATTTTTACAAGAGTTTTCAGACATCATTGATGTCATTAATTTTAACTAAATTTTCGTAATAGAAAATATTTATAACTGCTCAAGCTCTGATTTATCAAATCGAATATTGGCATGCAGGGTGAAAAAAAATTCAGTTGTTTCATCATGAATTATTTTGGAGATTTTTGAGCAGTTAAATGTGACATAATATGTGTCAGCGAACTGTCATTTTCCAGCCCAGCTTTGTTCCAAATTAGACGAACATAGTCGAAGGCCCGAAAAAAAGTGGACTGGTTAAACAGAAATCAACTCAATCTTCGCATTGACATTATGTTGAGAGTATATTCTGTCGGGACAAAATTTTAGCGATGTATTTTACATTATTGTCCATGATTAGATACCAATATAAATTTTATGCATAACTATACAGCATGATTAATCTGTTTAGGCTGTATCGAAAGAAAATAATTCAATTGATATTTGTTAATTTCGATCTGTTTAACTAAAAACAAAAATATTTTTGGCAAATTTAATTGCATTTTTGTTTGATTTTAATAAATTAAGCTTGTATTTTACCGGTTTATACAAATTACAATAATATCCTTCATATCTGATATTCATACTAAAATTACGATTTGTAAATTAACAAAAGTAGAGCTACGTATGTGTGTGACAGAATATAGTTTTAAGGATGCAAACAGGGTTAGGTGGTCACAAAAATTCTATGAAAAGGATTAGGGCGATTTAAGGTGTCACAACACAACAATATTGAGAACAGCTGGGTTAGAGTTAACGTGGATAAGATAAAATTAATTGGCATTAGAATAAAACCCTGTATGAGATGAACGCTTCCAAGTTTTAGACATATGATCACGAATTTCCAGTTTCACCAGTGACTGAACACCTCAGGGAATCGACTGTTCTTATGTAAATTTATTTGTTGTTGTGAGGTAGAGAAACGGCGTGCATTTGAGATCTATCAGATATGTTTCAGGATATGTCCCAGTGTTTTCATTAAGGTGTTACTGAAAATCTTATTTAAGTTCTCTGCTAATAACCTAAATTTAAGGATCCGAAGGCACTTATGTCATAAAAAAATAGGCAAAATTCATAAATCTGAAGAATTTTACTTTATCTTCACCAAGTAAGTCAAAATAGAACTATAGGGAAATATAATTTTTGGAACAAATATTGTATATGTAAGTGAAATTAAATTGTTCGTAATGTGAAGTGGTTATGTTTAAAAAAAACAACAATTTTTTATGCGATGTGTTATTGGAAGAACCTAATATCAATAATGAATTCTTCACTTCACTAATTAATCACATCATTCTAATAAAGGATAATGCGTTTCGATTTCTGAAACGTGCTTTTGTTTGACAATTTCAAAAATTGAATTAAATGCCCACAGAATGAAAATGAGACCCATTTCATTGATTTTTAAATTAATTATCAGAATATTCTTGAAAACTCGATAATAATTCAACTAAACAGGATTTTAACGAGAAAATTTGTTGAAGTGGTCCACTATCAAACAATTTACAGGCGTTTTTAGTCTTCCGCATTGATGCTTTTAAAAATAAATAATGTCAAAATAATATATTTGCATCTTATCAACAGCCAATAATAACATACTATAATTTGAATGAACGCACATGGGTTATAGTTTACAAATGATATATATAAAACCTAAGCAGATCGTTTTGGATTCTACACATATCGGAGTCGCGACAAAACAGCTCGTGGTTGAAAATCGGTTTTTATTTTCAGAAATGTCAAATTACAATAGTTAATCATGTAAGTAAGATATATTCAGAAGCAGTAGTGATGCTACGATCGTCTTTTACAGCATTGTAAATTCATAGAAGTTGTTTCCTAACTCATTGCCAGACATTATATTTAGGAGATAACTTCACCATTTGGAGTCCAAGATTTCGCATGAAGACATTTTGCATTTGGCTCATGTCATTGTATGAGGACATTCTTAAATTCGAGTGAAGACGTTTTCAATTTCGCCCTAAATTCAAAATTAAAAAAATTGCTATTATATATTTTAAAATGTTCCCGATGAAGAGCTCTTAATGTGAATCGAGTAGATTCTCTCACCCATCCTTCACAATCACTTTGGGTGATTTTCGTTGATGCACTTCTCAGAGCCTCAATAATCTCTCATTGTCGAAAACTGTGATTGATCTCTTGACTATTGATTTTTATTTAAAAAAAGCAACTCAATTGGGTTAAGTTAGGGGGGTGGGAATATGCGGGTAGGAATATGATATTATTCCCTCTTGTTTGTAGAAATGCTGAAACCTCAGCCGAATGATGAAATCTAACGTTGTCCATTATAAAAGATTTTGGGATTATATCAAGGATGTATCTACACATCTCTTGTAAAAACATAATGAATTTGTCTGTGTTATACGACCCGGACACATAATTAGAATGGATAATTCCACTGCGAGACATGGCAGCACAAATAATTATATTTCTGCTACGCGAGTTTGAGACAATAAGTGGAACCGTATGACCCCTTCTACTTCTTCCCTATGATCTTCTTGTGTGCAGATTAAACCCAGTTTAGTCGAAATAAATGACGTTTGTTGTTAAAAATGTTTGGCTAATAATGTATCACAAAATAACTTTCAAAGTACTTTTGAGCATAAACAAAACCCTCCTCAATGTGGACCGAATCATCTCCCGCTTGATAGACCAATGGAACTAGCTACTAATTGATGTTCATTGATTTTATGGCTATAGAAATAGTTCAGGGGTAGGGGAGGGGTAACTTATAAATAAAATTCATCAATCAATTTTTTTCTTAATTTCATTTAATGGTAAAATAGGAT
>JWZT01001424.1:96123-131430 GCA_000827895.1 Thelohanellus kitauei | reverse complement strand
CGAGAATAGCGGCAGATATGTCAGCTATTCTCCTGTTTACTGTGTCGAGGGATATGCACATGCCATTAAATTTATTTACATATTCCTCTCCAACCATGACTCGAAAAATACGTTTTCCTGTTGGCAAAAGTACCTCATCAGCTATTTGTGAGGTTTCATAGTCCTGGCGATTCTGATCCACACAAATAAGATGCAACAACTGCAGCTACGTTTGTATTATTTCAATTTCCCAAAACATCAAGCTCGATTTTCCAGACACCAAGAGCTTTCTATCTAAAATAATTTGTGTCCTTGTTCAAAAAGTTCAGGATCATGTTCATATGGCTTTGAATTTTGTTCAGCTTCACAGATCTATCTGACAGAACATTTCCTCAAATAATATATTAAGGGTTTTCAATTCGATTTTTAACTTCGGATGTGAAGTCGAGACGTAAATAACCTTCATCAGCTTTCGTTTCTTCAAAATATTTTAATTAATATTCCTTTCTATGTAATTATACCTGTCTCATTTGTGATACTGAATTGGCGAAAACTTATGCATCTCCAACCCTTTTAATAGAATCTAGTGTTAAAGATTAAATATATTTATGCTGAAACAACTAAAATGTTTGAAAATAAAATCATTTGGTTAGCTACGATATCTTTCTTTCAAATACAATTGAAGAATAACTAATCTTAAAACCAGCAGAATAAATGAGTTGACTGATCTATTTTACACGTTGGAATAAAAAATTAAGTCACATTTTCAGAATTCTTTGGCGACCCCCAAAAATTGTCATTCGACTGCCAGGTTGATAACCCATGCTTTATTACGTTCAATCGTGATAGATAAGTATGAAATAAATCTGGTTAACAGTCTTCTACACATCAGAAAACCATCGATCTTTCGAATGGTGAAGACAGGCATTTTTCTGCTCACTTTATCCATGTAGAGATTCTCTTAAATAAGTTGAAACGTATACAAAAATTTAGCAATAATATTTTAACCACACTTATTAGCCATCTTAGCAGTTTTTAGTTAATTTTAAAAAAATAACTGTGCCTCTTGGATTCATGAAGCGTCGCGAAACCTTAAAAGCATTTTAGTGTGATCGTTTTTAGAAATTAAAAATTGCGTTTTCTTAAAAAATTGATATTTTGGAAATGGAATACGGTATATCTTCCTCCTTGTTAATAAATATAATCCAATAAAGTCCCCTTTTCGAAATCACTTTAAAACATTTCAAATTTATTTCATTTAATAAATGGGAAATTCTTACCACAAGATATGGCGTAAGTTCGTCTAACCGATTTAAAAGGGCCAGATGTTGGATTTGTTGTCATAGAGTTGAATATTTTTAAACGACTACGTGTATTTCTAGAGGGATTCGTTTTATATTAAATATTATCATTTTTGTCTCGGTCTGTAAAATATAGTTTTAAAATTTGTTTTTCAAAAAAACTTCATCAATACCAACAGATATTTTTTGTAAAATGTGGTTAAATTCATTCTCCTGAACAACACCCACTAATGTTTATTTGTATATTTAAAAAATGTAAATTTTAATCGGAGGGTATAGTTTTATTTGAGGCCGATTCTATCAAATCAATAATTCTTGTTAAAATCTTGATGAAACTGTTATGAAAACATTATACATTTTGAAAATAAATTTTAATAGATTTCAAGAAAGGCAACTAAGAGGTCAGACACATTCGTCAATTTCGATCTTATGTGAATATATGACAACTTTGTTATACTTTTAATAATTTTGATATCCTGTCTTGTCCTTGCGGTACTTGTGAAGAAGAAATACAGATGTATTTTTATGATTCCATTGATTGATGACCTGGGCCATACTAGGATTCTTTTCATATTATTTTAATTGGTTGAATCTATATAATATTCTATTGCTGTTTAATTTTTGATATATTTGTTTCGTACACATGCGCAACACAAAAAAATTGAAGAATATGATTAAAAAGTGACTCATTTGTTCCAAACAACCTTTCGACGTCTAAACGATCGATTAAAAATTGTCACATTTTGTTTTGTAGAGCTGATATTTTAAGGGTTTAACATTGTCCACGGGCTTAGTATTAGATCTATAAATATATTTGTGATTTCATCATTGGTTTCTAAATATCAATGACGAGAGCATACACCGAATCATTTCACAGTGATATGAACCTTAGCAATAGAATTTGTATGGTTATTTCAAAAAATTATACAACTCAAACTTCTGAAAAAGATGATTATATAAGGGGAGATAATTTATATTGGCTCTGACCAAACCATAGGGAAGGAAGACAAGAGAGTGGTGAATCTGTAGCAATGATATCAGTTCAGCTGAATTTTCATGTTGGAAATGATATCAATCTTATAAATAAAACGAAATTTATGAACTTTTCAATTAACAGTCCGTTGAATTTAGTTTTTCGTTTTGTTAACAAATATTTTTAAGTATGCAAAAGAAATTTAAAAGACTTGCTTTAAACATACGTGGAAGTGTTTTTGTTTACAATGTATTTGAGGGCTGTCTGATTTCAGAATTTCTTTCGTCACAGAAGTGTGGGGTGCCCCGTCCGACTCGAACGAAAGTAGAATCGATGCTCAGACTCAAACCACCTAGCGCTGCTGCTGTAACCTGGAATTACTTAATATCCATTACTTCGATATCAAAAATTAACGAAAAATGATGTTAAATTTGATATAAAACCTCGATCATCAAATTTTTTGAACATAAAATCAATTTTTAAATTGATATAATGAAGAACGAAAGAGATAAATATTTAATAAATGATCCAGAAATGTGAATGTCGATTTTTTTTCTTTAAGATAACACAGAAAACCCTCTAAAGCTTTTAAAAAAACTTATTCTACTATGCCACGGTTTTGTCATTATTTTCAAGTGTGTCGTTTGTATAGTCTGAATTTGAGTTTTCAATGATAATATCCACCCAATCAAACCTTTATGCATTTATTTCATACAAGAAGAGAAATAGCTTCTTTATAATATGACAAAAGCAGTCAAATTGTCATTCACAGTGCATCCATATTTATTATTCTTTGTCTTCATTCAAGGAAATTTCAGTGAGCATATATATGATTTCCCGATAAAATCCGTAACTATTTTATCGCATTAAAAATGGCAAAAATTATATTTTAACATATATTAGTCAGTTTTGAATATTAAATAGAATCGCTCAATAGTAGCCTTCACAAACACAATACGTGTATTCATTTTACTCTGTTTCTATCAAATGGAAAAAATACCTCCTACCTTACTCGCTAATGTGATACTCTATGGAAAATCATATTATCTTAACGGCACAATATCGTAAAGACAGCTGCTTCCGAAAACCGGAAACGGAATTGGTAATGTTACCGTAAAAAAGTTGTCAAACTAGAATCGAACCTATGGCTCATCGATGCTCACGCCATGATTACCGACCAGACCACTCTGCGCTTTTAGCCTACCTGGATATACAAGATATGCAATTGTTAAATTCGATTGAAACTGCTTTATATGAAACCAAGTCTTCTGGTTGCTACAAAAAGATATCGAAGATGTAACGATACATATGATTCTGTTGTTTAGGACCTTCAATTATTGTGTACAACATCATTGATTGTTACCATTAAATATTTAATAATTTGATTACAAAAATCATGTATTTTATCATGAAACCCTCAAAACCCCCAACAAAAAAGAACATTTTAAATGAGAATTTCTCATAAATGGACATTTTGTAGAAGACGACGATTTTATAGGTCATCCCATATCACAACTTCGAACATTCATTTTCGTGTGCGATATAACAGTATTTATTACGTTCCAGGTTCAGTTATCAATGGATCTCTCAATAATGTGAACGATTTGTAAAGAGTTAAATTCAGATTCCATATTCTTTCGATAAAACCTCATCCCTCTGGTTCGTAAGATGATTTTTAAGATAAATTTTGATATCGTGTTTTAAGACCTGATTATAAAACCTTGCAAGCAACTGAATAAAAGTTCCCATAAAACCACATATTCTTCAATATATGTGATATGCGGCCTTTAATTAGTCATCTAATGAATCATTAGCTCATTTAAATTTTCTCAAGTTCAGCCGTAACGAATAACTTTAGATTTAATTTTTGCCGAAAATCAAATAAGATTTGAGTAACTAAGTGAAAAATCCATTGACAAGAATGCCACTCTAGAGCTGTTGTTCTTAATTTTATTGTTTGTGGAATAGGGAATGATTGTAAAATTGCCATCAAAGATTCGTCTCGAGGATAGGTTATACCGCACATAGGAAGGATAATTAATTTTGTAAGCGCTGAATACAATTAATTAGCAACGACAGGTCCTAGTGACATTTTTGGCTATCAATTATTCCAATAGTTTCTAAAATTTTATTTCATTTTAGGCAAAAATTAAAGCTAAAGTTGTGCGTTAGGTCTGATCTTGATAAAATTTTAATGAGCTAAAAATTCATTAGATGACTAATGAATGGCTTAATATCGCATATATGGAAGAAACTGTTGATTGATGGCAACTTTTATTAAGGTCGAAAAACTCTCGATATGTTATGACAAATATTACAACAACTTAAGGAGATATTAATAAAAAAGCAAATAAGACGTCGCTTTTTAACATCTGACATGATGTCATTTCTCCAGACTTGGAAAAATGCATCTAAAATAAATGTAATGTTTAAGAAGAACTGTTGTAAATCAAAAAAAAAGGTTTTCACATTTATTTTAATTAATTGATTAAAGTCGAACAACTAACTAATATATAACCTAGGGTGTTAATCATAAACTTGTGTAGATCCTCTTTTCGCTGTCCAGGGTATATACAGTCCCCTGAAAGCACGCGCTTCAGGAGGGTCCCACACATATCTGCGAGTGTGAATATTCGGCTCGCTCTCTCGAGAAGGTTAAACCACAAGCGCCATTGCGGATCATGATGGCTCGCTTGCCCTCAGGGTGCTTAGACACACTTGTTGATTCTTCGGAGGCGTTTGGGTCCCGCATTGGTCTTTACGATATTTAAGATACAGGTCAATTTCTGCAGTAAAGACAAGAGTTATCGACCTGAAGCTGAACCAGCTCTGGCTTAAGGGTTGCCTTTATTGTCATTTCAGCTGGGTCTCAAATATGCATTGATGAGTGACTGAAATCGGTATGCGAGCTCTTTAAGCTATGAGAGTATGAAACGTCTTCAAGAGCTCTAGAATAGCTCGAATCGGGGACCGCATCTGAGTAACTTTTAGTTTACGCTTATAGGAACTCCTTAAGCTCTATGGTGCTTGAGCTGAACTCTCGTATGGAACGATTTCGAGGTTCGACGATAAATTAAAAGACCATCTGGGATAGAGCCACGACCAGAGAGTAACAAATTGTCTTTAAAAAACAAATGCTCAACTAAAACAAAAAATCAATAGAGCTGGAGAACCTCTAGAGCAATCCCAAATTAGATTATCGGGTATCTCAAGAAGAGAGACCCTAAATCCTCTGTGATAGGTGCTATGTTCCTACTCGTAAGGGTCACCAGAGGGAACGAATTCATTCCCTCTTTCTCTAGGGACTCTGTCAGTTGTGGAGATGGCGCGTCAAACGAGGAGACCATAAGCTTCTTCCCATTAGGGCGGTGATTGTATATGTATTTCATGCAAGAACATACCACCAGACGGAGATCGGCTATTTGCAATCTCAGGGTTGATGGGTATTGCCAAGGTACCTTTTCTAACCTTTGCAAATGCGGCCGGCTTAATTAATTTATCTAACTATTTGTCAAATAATAAAATCACCACAGTATTAAACGAACTTTTTTATGTTTAAATTATTTTTAACCAATTTTTGCATGACTATCATCGATTTTTATGGCATTTTTTGCCACCTAACTTTTTATAAATTAGATTTTCCTTCAGCACACTGTTTGGGAACAGATGGCCCAAGGTAAGGATAGTATGTGTCTCTTGAAGCATCCCGACTTCATACTTTTAAGCAAACTTAAATATTTAATTCCGATTGCAAACGTTCTTTAGAAAAGCCCTCGATCGAAGCTGTTTGTCAAAACTCTCAAATTAATTATTAGCCGATAAGTACGTTGAATTAATATCTGTCAATTAAATAGAATGAAAATAAAGAATATTCTCGCGCGTGCCTGATGAGCATATCGAAAATGACCATTGTATATTCTAGAATAATTTCTGCGAGTGTGTTGAACCACTACGATGGGATTATTGCGGATTTTAAAAATGAATGAAGATTTGATAATACGACTATAATTACCTATAATTTTAATTGATAATTAAACAATAAGGCTGAGATAATTTTAGTTTGTATTATATGAACACGTTTTTCACCTGTTTTAAATGATTAATAAACTCAATAATATGGAGGTAATCTTATTGATACTGGCTTAATTGAAATAGATTTTAAATGGTATTAAGATAATTTTATTGCGCACGCTCGTTGGTAAAAACCAATACGTCACAAGATAATACTGCGAGTCAATTATCTTTATATTTTAATTTATAATGTAGATAATTTTTTGAAAATTCTCATAAAAATAAATGATCATTACAAGAAAGATATTGTTATTTTCAAAGAGGGTTAGGGGTCAGATGATTATCGATACTGCTTCGGACATGGGCATGATATCAATTTTATCAATCAAATTTAATCATTAAGCATAGTAATCTACCTTAGAAGTAAATGTGGGGATGATAAAATTATATATTATGATCATCAGCTAACAAGCAATAATTTTTATTAATTTCGATGAATGACCTTAGATTAAAACAATCAACGAAAAAAGTCATATTTAGTAATCACTGTTTTACCGAGAAGCGGCATTTTGAATTTAACGTTTCCGAGTCAATAATAGATCAAGGTTTTAACTTAAATTAATGGATTAATTATAATTATAAACGTTTATTATTTATAATTGATAATTAACCTCAATTTATTACATGATTGATTAGATAAACGAAGCAATTATGGTTATTAATTATTTTGTAAAATGTAAAATAGGCAATTAAAAACAAGCCATATAATTTGGGAAGGTATTGAATCAACATTTTTCATATACTATACAAAATGTTCAGTTAAGAAAAATCAATTTATTTAAAAAAAATTATTAGTAGTAATTATACTCACTAACATATCAATTGTTCGCCGCCGCATAATTCTGAAGATAGAGATGCTCGCTTGGGTTCTCTTATTTACAGCCATCCCCCGATTTATGGGGTACAACGCGTCAAAATATGACATTGAGGCGTGCTATCGGATTGTTTGAGATTTTATGATTTAAGGAAAAACCTGGTGAAATCGTTCTTGTTGGTTTCCGATTTCCTGCCTTCCATTCTCTTTATCCACCTGTTATTCATATGACGATCGAAAGAAAATATAGTCTGCTTGGTTTGTCAAATCGATCGAAGGACATCTTCAAATTTCAGTTGTTTTTTCATTCCATCAAATGCAACAAAACGATGGAAATTAGTGCTGTCTATGATAATTATCCTTACATTGTATATTGAAAATTAAAGCAGGAATTCACGATATACTTGAGCGCTGATAGTTCATCTTATTATTTTACAAAATATAGTTTCAACCTTCGTGCAAACAGTGAAAACGAAGTTCATGTGATAGACGACCAATTTCGTCTAGCAGATTTATTTTTAAATTTGAAATCAGGAGGATCTGAAGTAAGTACACTAACCAATAGCTGATTCATAGTCCATATAATGTGTTGACGCTATCTCCAGTAAAGCCGTAAACATTTGGCACATCTGTAACTCAGGAGTTTTATTTCAAACACCTCAATAAACTAGACTGTTTATTTCTGACGGTAATAAAAGTTTGAAATCAGTATCTCAGTCGAACATATGTAATAAGATACGAATCCCTTCATAGTTTGACCATCACACGTTCAACAACTGTTACTGTGCAAATCTTTGTTTTTAGTCAAAGCAATAATAGCTATGGAAAAGTTTTGTTCAACCTAAAACTTAAAGGATGGAGGATACATTGCCCGGCGAAGATTCCTTCATCCATGATGATTGAAGATGTTGTCTATGACCCGTCATGGAACGTAAATTTAGTTCTGAAATAGGAAATTCAAATCGAAATGTCCATACTAGACAACGGTGAAAATACAAAAGAAACCTCATTTATTCGCATTCAAAACTGAATTACAACAATTCAGCAGGAAAGCGAAGTTATTTTCACAAATATAAATTTTAAAAAATTTCACGATAAAGATTATTTATGGTATTCGAGTGGTGAGTAGAATTGTAATAAAGACTTAAAAGTTCATGCCATCAATATTCTGCCATTGCATCTTTTGACTATGATCCATTCCAGATGTAAAATCAATGACAGGGTATATTGTTATTGATAATAAGAAAATGAGATTGACAGAATACTTTTTTAAATCTCATGTTATTGAAAGATGCATGAGGGTTAGGATCATATATGCAAAATATGGGAGAACATAGACCATTCATATACTAGTGAGTGTAGACGTTCTTATTACGGTGTGATACATGTTTTATTCAGATAAATTGTCGGCCGTTTGGACTGGATACGAATCAACCATGCTATAAAAACTTATCGCTGAACCTGTTGCTTTAAATCTAATTTAAATTGTTAGATTTGCTTTTATATCTGTTGACTTTTTTTTATTTTTATTAATAACAACCTGGTAAATGAGGTTATTCGATTAGATTGTTGCCTACATACGAAGGACCACCAGAAATTTGGCAATTGGCATTTTAGAGTCCTCTAGGAATGTGCCTAATAATTAGTGACTCACTTACTAGAGATTACGGATGTCCTGGTATCGTACGTTGTAGATGAAATTAATCTAATAATTAAGCTATTGTTTATTAAAAAGGCTAACAATTTATACATTTTATGAAAACGCACTCTCTTGATGTTACACTATTTTTGGGATCTTTGTTCGTAGAAACTATCCTTAAGGAGAATTCCATAATGCCTTGAAAATCAAAAAAAATTTTAATGCGTCAGAAATAATGAGCAAACATATAGAAAACTATTGTTTTGCCGCAAGCTTCGAGCGTGCGCGCTAAAATTACGCCATGTAAGTTCTATCCAGAAATTCATTTTAAAAATCAAATGTTATTCAACGGATCATATTAATGGAAAAAAGCTTAAATACTAATAAATATTGTCGAAAGTAGTTTAACTAATTTTTGATGAAGGCCACCTCAATACTAAGTGAACCTGTATTTTTTTTCTTGGAATAAAAATAAAAAAACGGTAAAAACAACCTGCATCCATACGATTACACATTGAAAAGATGATATGATGAAATAGAATGTTTGTTCCAATGTCGGCGTAGTTTTTAGTTTTATCAGGCTTTTTCTATGTAATTTTTAATAAAATGAACAGTTAAAATGGAATGCTGAATGATTTCTCTTCTGTCCCAAATTGTGAACAATTTGTAGTCTAATTTTTTCAAATTTATGTTATTCTTAGATACAACACCTGTTTTTACCTAAAGGATTACCGATGTAAAAATATATTAGAGCATAAGGAACATCAATATTCGACCACGACGGCGCAAATTTATTTCTCATTATTGCATCAATCAAAATTTGGCTGATAAAATGAAAAATCAATGTAATTAACAATATAAATAAATTTTTTTATATTTAGAGCAGATTCTGTGTTTTCCATTTTTTTAACAACCTCTTGGGTAACATTTTATGAAATCGTAGTATTTGTAAAACGTCTATAATGATTCTATGAAAATAAATGAGGTATTTTATTCGCGCAGACTCTCTTTTAGTGTTATTTTATGTCTTATTGATCAGTATATAAACTCTATATATGGAAGATATCGGTTGGCATCCTGCTCAATTATGATCTTTCGAATCGACAAAATGGATTTCCACACGCCTATTTCGAAAAGAAAAAAGGGGAAAACCGAACAATGTTAACATCTGAGTTATATGTTTATATTATATCGAATACATTTAACATTTAAATAAGTTCAATTTAAGCCAGAGGTATGTTCGTCATCGAAAGAGATTCCATAGATGTTATATGCCATAAAATCAATCTTTACAAATAAATAATTTTCCATCCAGACTTACAAAAATCTTGCTCAGCATTGCGCATAGAAATCGTAAAATAGACAGATAATAACTAACTAACGCGCAACTAATAGATAGATGAACATCAAAAAATAGAATGTTATTTATGGGGTATGAAAGGCTCTGCCAACAAAAAGAATCCAATAAATGTGATACATAACAAATGAGTGAGAAGGTAGATATTTTCTGAAGATTATTTCTAATGATATTCCCCATTCGACAATTTAACTAAAACACATGATTTTGAAGGATAAGATATTTATCAGTGATTACGCTATGTATTACTGAGTTCAAAAAATCACCATTGCGCGAGGTTGAAATATTCCTCATGGCTTAGATTTAAACGAGGGAAGATATATCGATAATATTGACTGCATCACCTATAAATTATTTAATGTATCGTCCCAGATCTTGAATACCAATTTGAGACTGCGTGAAAAAATTGAATACCTGAAATTTAGGAAGCTAATTTTCGATCATGATAAACTGTTAGAAATGTTAAACGAAAAGGATTGTTAACAAATTCACAAAATTTAATTCCATGAGATTAAGGTATCGAAATTATAGTTGTTAGGGCTCAAATACTGGATTGATTGACCAAACTAGAAAAACTAAACTTAACTACAGAAAATCGTTATAGATTTGGAATAGGAACGAGGAGATATATATTAACTGAAATTTCTAAGATTTAAATACTGCAAAACATTTCTTTCACCTCGCATTCATGGTTTTTGTCATATCTTGAAGGATCACGAATATCGATGACTAGTTCATCAGTTCAAAACACTATTTTATTATATTCTATTGAGGTAGATAAAGGAAAATTTTCGAATCTATTCATTCTTGAGGAATCAACAAAAACAATGATTGATTGGTTTGTGTTTGTAGTAGCGTTGGCAAATATATATGAATATTTATTTAAAACGGCAAAATTGGAGTTAAGGGGGTGTAGATCGCAAAGGCCCAACAGTGAATTGCCATAAGTCGTGGTTCAAATAGATGAGAGTCTACTTGAAGGTCGAAGAAAATTTCATAGAGGAAGAATTTTATAGTTTTGTTCCCTCAAGTTGGTATTTTTAGGCTCAAATTTATTTTTTTGATGATACTAATTTTTCTTCTTCTATTTTAAAGAATTATTTGAGAGGGACTGACACAATAACAATATACGAATTTCTAACAATCAATTTCCGAAAATTAAAAAAAACGATCTCCATCAGGATTAGGTGTGAGTTGTGTTGTAACAATCGATTATACGTAGATGACCCTTCAGTTAATAGCTAATGATCTTTATATTGGAATAATACAGAAGTTTTCTTTCAATTTGGTTTTTTCGATAATGTTTTTTGTGGCTTGTGAATTTTTTGGCGCTCATCTATTCAAGATAGTATTTTTTTCATTTGAATCTGATTATGCGATAATGTAGGTATAAATTTTTTTATATAATTAAAAAAAATAAACCATAGACTAGTTCTCTATCATTTCGTTAATGATGTATCCCCTGAAATAAGTTTTCATATGGCGTTAATAGCAAAACAATCGAGCCTTGATATAGTGGCCAAGCCCCTATCTATGAACATAGAGTGCTCTAGTTTTCAATTTTATTTCTTTTAAAATGCCTTTTCTACTTGGACAAAACCTCCTCGATCAAGTTAAGGAAGGCAAGTAGGTCAATATTAATGATATTTCATGGTCATTTGTGTTAAAAAATTCCATAATTACAGATAAATTATGTAACATGACGTTATCCATGATAACAGCGCGCTTTTTGTCTATCAAACTATTGTTCTTTTTCGGTCTGAAAAATATCTCGATATACTCAAGAAGGCTCTCAGGTATATAAGTTCCCGTGTTTATTTCTTTGTACACGATGTCGTATCTGTTGATTGCACAGCATACTGAAACATTTCTTGACCGTATATTTGGGACTCTCGGAATTCGAGTCGTTCCGATAGGTTCTCTGTACCTTTATAATATTTTGAATACGTTAAACCTCACGCCACCTCAAAGTATGTCTCATCATTAGAGAGGTTTCCATCGATTCTTATGAAGGAATGAGCAATATCATGCATGAATTGGATTGTATTCACGTCATTTCTTATTACCGGATGGATATGAAAAAACTATATAGAATAATCCACCTTGTCCGCGGATTCGTGTATTGTAGATCAAGCAAGAATAATGCTGAAACGGCGGAGAAACAAATTCTGCGATTTGACTCAGCATCAAGGCACTGTTTTCATCCGATTACACTCTAATAATACGTCTGATTTAGTCAGCGGTGTTAAAATAACTAAACCTAACTTAATATAAATTGTTAATTAGTTCAGTCTCAAGGTATTTTTTTGATAATATTTTTGATACTCTATTTAGATATATTTTGAAATTCGGAGATCCTTTTCAACGAAGAAACACTCTAGTGCAAGCTGATTTTCAGATCTCGCCTTTAGTTACATTACTGTGCTGTATAGAGATCACATACAGTTAGTTGAAGGGACCTCGGCGCTCAATCCACTGTCAAAACCAGACTCACAGCTCGTCTTCAAAGTATAATGAGGGAAAAAAGAATAGAATCGATCGCAATTTATGTAATTTCTCCTTTTTGAGTAGACCATTTGAAATATAATTGTTTTCAAAATGTAGGGAATGCTGATATCTATATTGTTTTAAATCGATATCAAATTCTAGAAAATACATACTGATATATTTACGAAATACTGACAATTTTATGCATTTAGGTGGGATAAAATAATAGCCAGCCATTCACTCAATAGTTTGGTTAGATCTGTTTTTATAAAAAGTTTTGCAATATTTAAAATGCTCTGACATGTCTTTATATTTTTCCTAAAAATACTTTCTTGAGGAGTTATTACACGATAATATATCTAAATTTGATCATAAAAAAACCTCTACATCGTGAATAAAACATTCATAAATGACAGATCTAATTGAGAAAGGTTATTCGTACCTAATTTAAGAAGAAAAAGGTAAATTTTTCAAATTAGAGCTAAATTTCCTGGAAAACACTTACTTTAATATTCGCGCGTGATCTGTGATCTGGTTGAAATTTAACATTTTTTACGCGTAATTATAGTGCGAGAAAAATAAAAGTCAACTGTTTCCACAATAGTTTATACAGATATGATTTGATAAAAAATTTAAGATGTTTTAAAATTCTCTGACGTGTTTTTTTCCAAAAAGTACATCATTGAGGATTTATTAAGGTATTAACTGTTTTTATTCAATAAGTGTATGTCTTGATATATCGTTTCAGAAAAACTTATCAAATGAATACGATTAAATTTAAACAATATTATTTATGTTGACTTTGAAGAAACCAAAAACCATAAAAGACAATTCATTTTATGACTTCAGAAGTGCTAATAACAGGTTTTTAACGTTGAAATCTCTTACATCATTCAATCTAATATTTTTTTATATCTCCTTTGATCAAAACAGATTCATATATATGGTTAGGCATTGATTCTATAAATTTTTATATTTATTGACCAGGAATTTCTTTCAGAATTATAATTAAGCCTTGAAAATATCAAATTTTAACCTAGACACTGGTATGTGCGATTGTTAAAATAAGTATTTTTTATAAATTTAGCTCTACTTTAATAAATTTATCTTTTTTCTGGTAAAATTAGCTAGGAATAACCTTTCACAAGTTATAACTGTTATTTTTTAATATCTTTATGACGATTTTTAAGTTTATTTTATGATGAAATTAAGATATTAAATATCATATAATAACTCCTCAATAAAGTATTTTTAGGATAAATAAAAAAACGTGTTAGAACATTCTAAACATTGTAAAACTTTTTATCAAAACAGATCTGAACAAACTATCGTGCGAATGGCTGTCTTGTTTCTTCCTACCAAAATGCCGATAATTGTCAGTATTTCGTAAATATATCCGTATGTAGTTTCTAGAATTTGATATTGATTTACAACTATATAGATATATATATTTCCTACATTTTAAGACCAATTATACGTCAAATTACTTACACACAAAGGAGAAATTACACAAATAGTGACCGATTCTATTATTTTTCCCGCACTATATTATCATGTCACAAGTGTTGTCGAAGATACCTATTTATACAGTATTAATGGGGATGATAACGGTTAAAATTATACATATTTTTTCGAAAGGTTCGTCATTCATCCTCCAAGTCTCTTTAGTCAATGCCTCGAAAAATCATCAGATCGCTGAATTTGAGAGGTTGCATTGCGTCTTTGCCACCAAGCATCTTCGATGATCTTCATTTGTATAATAATGATTCATCAATAGATATTTAAAATGAGTACTGTTTGATTTACATTTTTGTTTATGCGCAGTTAATAAATACGTCACTTCTCGGCCAAATGTGTCTCAGGGCACAATCAAAATATTTAGTATTTAACATAAAAAATGAATTCAAAAAAGACTTATTAGGTATTAAGATTACTTTTAGATACATAAATTAAATTAAAAGTATTCTCTTTTTAGCACTTGGTAGCCAATGTGTATGGATTCTCAGATACGTCAAATGATGTCTTTTGAAATTTTTCCTGATGTTGATGCATCTAATATATCCCAATTGTGATTTGAATCGTGTTTCGTTTCTATTACAACAGCTCTATATCATTAAGCAGTGAAGAATAGGGTGACAAAATACCATTTAGTAGGAACGATACTCTATTACATGGTAGATTTCACTTCGCATAATGAGTCTAACATCAAATATTACAAATAACTGATTTTGGTTAGATAAAAACACAAGTGCTTGTTGAATAAATCCTACTTTAGATATAATTATTACACCAGTAAAATACTAGTGAGTAAGCCGCTTCGCAATCATTCCGTTTACATATAATACTTCTTATCTGAATTATAAAATTTAAACAATGTAATGAATATTAATTGTAATGTATTTTCAAGCTTCATCTGGATATTGAGGCGTGATAGAATTGGTGTCAAACAAAATTTTTGCGGTACCCTTTTATCCACGGATTAATCCAATCGAGCTGCTTTTATAAAAAAATTGAAGTGAATAATTGTTTGTTTCACTATTTAAAGGCAACCTAAACAAAAAATTTCTTGTCGAAGGGCCAATATCCGAATTGCATACCCTTTGTGTATTCTTGCATCAAGACACGCTCTTTTCGAACCGTTACAAAGAATACATTTTTAATTTCATTCAAATACATTATGAAACATAAAACCTCTTTTTTGAATTCATGTATATTAATCAAATCACGCTTTAAGTAAGCTCTGAGCCACATTTCGTCCCAACGTGATTTGTTTGTGATTACGCACGACCCTGTAATACATTTCCCTTATGCAGTTGATATTAAAAAAACTCTTTTTGGCGTTGCATCAAGTTATAACGAAACTATGGAATTATCAAATCAACATTCCATATATTGAGAACAAGAATAACTCTTTTAACTGAAAATTTGTCCGAGAGCCCTTCACTAATTCATAGGATTATATAACAAACTTCGTAGATTTAATACCGGGTTTTATCCATTCACAACTTGTTATTAAATTTGAAATTTTACGAATATGATAAGCTATATATAGAATTCTGATAAAATAAAGAATCAACAAGAGTCAATAGATATTCGATCGGTAATTTGCTAATATAGTTTTTTGTTTTATTCTAACCAAGCAAATATGGCAAGCGTGAATAATTATCATAGAAATCATCCATCACCGGCATCTCCTTTGTAACGCTTAAAGTTTCCATCTTGGGATATTTGTATGTCAAATCAGGACCTATAAATTATTATAACCGTACATATTTCGGTCCTCAAAATGCATTTTTCTTCACACAAATGTTCATGGGGAAGGCAGATTTCTTGTGTAATTTTTAGATACTTGTACAGTCTTCCTCATCAGAGTCATCCCCACAGTCATCGATATCATTACATCTGACGTTATTTCGTCGACATTCGCCATTTTTGCACATGAAGCCAACACAAAATTTTTCTTATATCATTAACGTCCAAACTTAGACAAGTCGTATCATCTTGCACACAAACATATTTCTTAGATGTTTTAATGTCGTCGATACAGTAACAAAAATCTTCAGTTTTGATTAAAGGATCACAAATGAATCGACATTTTTTCTTACCATACGGATGTCGTATTTCTATGAGATCTAACACTTACTTGAGAAATAATTGGTCTTGATATTCAATGAGATTGGATCATCAAAATATTCTGCTGAAACTAGATTAAGTCTGGTCCGTTTGATAAGATCAATATGAAGCAACATCGAATTTTTGATAAAGTATAAATTTTGATTTATTAGATCAAACGTATCCACGTCATGATAGGTTAAAATGGCCTGTATTATGTAATTTTTAATATTTTATTATGTGTATATATATATAGGACTTAAATTATGATCTCAAATGTTCTAAAATCTCATTATTCTGTTAAGAATATCTTGTTGTTTATTCTTAAATGTATTAGGAATTCTGATTGGCGGAATGCGCAGGCTTGCAAGGTTTCGAGCTTTAACATTACTTTTAATTATGTGTGATAATTCTTTGAATTAAATCGGCGCCATTTATGGATATCGTAATATTAACAAGAAATTAAGCCAGGTGTTTTTAAAATACCATGTTGTTCAAAGATTTTATCTTCTATTCTATTAAGATCAATTTGGGGATTTGTTCTGTTAAAAGATGGGCTGCATTCTGAGCTGATCAATCGAATGCTCATTTTTGATCAATTCAAAATTTTGAACCAACATGATAATGGAAAATTAAAAGATTTATCCTGAATAAAGACTATTATCCATTGCTATATATAAAATGATCCCTTACCCTCCGCGCCCTCTCCTGTCGATCGTTCACTATTTCTAATGATGTATATATTACATAATTCGAAATAAAACCCAATTTCATAACATAAAATCTATTTATTCATGATATCAGGGAAATAAAAAAATGTATTTCATGAATTTTATTGCAATCTAGGATAT
This sequence comes from Thelohanellus kitauei, assembly GCA_000827895.1. Lineage (NCBI taxonomy): Eukaryota > Metazoa > Cnidaria > Myxozoa > Bivalvulida > Myxobolidae > Thelohanellus > Thelohanellus kitauei. Next base: position 114,346 of record JWZT01001424.1, on the reverse strand, counting down.
ATTTCTTCTAAACGTGTAGGAAATCTGATGGTCTTGTAAAGTTGTAACTTGTCGAGTTTTATATTGTTTTTACATCCTCAGAAGTCGTCCAAAAGTGATTTTCTAGATTTTTTTGTAGTCAAAATTCAAATTGAGGATTTTATTTAGTAGGGAAATTCAGTTGTACTTCGAAATATCTAATTTTTACTTCATTAGGAAGATTCGAGGATCAACACGTTTGGATGGAATAATCCGAAATTAATCCTTTTTTAATTTTATATGCATATTCTAGAAATATTTCAAAATTTACATCTTACATTTTTTAGAGGAGTACTTATCATTAATGAAAATCATATAACTATAAATTCTTGATATTTCACTCTTAGATTATTGTACCATGACAAAATAAAATCATTATCTTACAGTGTTTTAATAATATTTAGATGAAATACACTTCGAATGAGAATCTAAAATCTAAATCATCATATATAGAGATGGTATAATTTACTTGTTGCGCATTCACAGGGCTGATAGAGTTTTTTGGTGTTTTAAAACTGTTAGATATTCTAAAATGGTAGACCGCCTATTGTTCTGTTAGATCGTCGATTTTTGACTGTATTGAATAATGCAATCATCTGAATCATATAGAGAGAAATGGTTTTATGGTGCATATATTGGATCGAAAATGGAAATCATAGTAAGACATCTAATGCTGCCCAAAAGGATATTTTATTCTAGTCCAAAATACAAAAACCCCAAAAACATGTAGTTAAGTTGATAAAAACCTTACTCATTCACAAATAATCCCTCGCACATTAAAAATTATTTGTCTTAAATATACCTTGTATCTAATCGATCTACTTAAAACAGCGTGTTTTGCCACATAGAGGGTTTCATTTTGAAATTGCCAAATATGATACCGTAAATGTGGGAAATAGATATATTTCCTAATATTTTCTTCAAAATCTATGCATTTGATTTGCGAATACAGAGGATAATAACATATTTGATCTGATGTTGAAAAAGAGATCGCCCTAAAATGAAACAAAGTTGTACAATGTATTTGTATGATAATGGAAACTTGTCACTTTTCTAGACAAAAGTTTGATGTAATTATCTTCCAAAGATATAACAAATAAATCATTTTCGGTATCCATCAAAAAGAGAAGAGAATTCCAATAATCGTGAGATAATGAAACAACGCGGACAGATAGTTTATATAATGAAGTTTTCTCTTGTGTAAAATTATCACTTTTTTGATCATAACGAATTATCATATCATTTGCGTACAAATATATTGCTTTGCCACTGATGTCATATATGATTGGCTTCAAAATATTTGTTTTATGCAGGAAGATAGTGTTAAAATAAGGGGCTGGTAAAAAATGCCCCTTATCATCGAGCTGCGCTTCTTTTAATTGATTGTAGAAATATATAACTATTGACATGTTAAAATCTGGTGAACAGTTTTAATTACCATGACTGAGGCAATAATCAGTGAATTGAGTATTTACGTCGTTATTCATTGATCGAGGGGCGCAGGAATCTGGATACAGTTTTGGGAATCTATTGGATGTGAGTCATACCCGTTCAAGTGGTTCAGAGGGATGCCACCATACCTACATTTTTTATTTGACTCAGTAACATTCGAATATGGATCAAATATACAAAAATTATTTTTGTAATAATAATTACGGTTACTATGATCAGCTTAATTTTACCAGTGAAAGTCTTCGAGAAAACATGGACATGAATTTATTGCAAACTTAGGCCAAGTTTGATTATCAATACACTTCGCGTAATGTTTTTTCCTCATGTAGACGATCTGCTTTCCTTGATAACATTTTTCATAATATCTCGGAATATATTCAGTGACGAAATCATCAACGCCACATGGTCTATCTATCATCAGATGAGAAATACTTATTATGTGGGAAAAATTGAATAAGACAAAGGAGTGAATATCTGTGTGTAGGTCGTAATTTATTGCCACGATAAATATTTGATTTTCAGATTCAAATGGAAAAATATCTATCAGATTATGACCGCTGATATTTTTAAAGTACCAATTAACTCCCTCGTTGTAAGAAACTAAAATTTTGTTCGTCATTCTTTTAGTTCCAAACAGTAACCCTCCATTGTTTAAAATGATAAATCTTTCGATTTGTGAATTATACATCTTCCATCCCATTCCAGCATGAAATGAGATCAAAGAGTGCCGATTTGACGAACCATTATTATGGTACATTCCTTGAAATTTTGCAATCCATTTTTCGGGAAAATTATTCGTATTATAATCTGCTGAGCATACAAGATCCAATTCAATTCTGCATTTATTTATACGACATTACGATCTGTCACCTTCATACTCTAAAGGAATAAACTTTTTTCCATTGTTCAATGAAACATAAGATATTGTTCTCGTATCATTATTTTTAATATTAACATAAATACCACCAATAAAATGAGGATTGATAACAAAGGAGCATCTTTCTCCCCACCCATGATAAGTAGCTAAATTGCAAATTATTTCTATTAATTGATCATGGTCATTAAATGTATATAAACATAAGATCGATTTGTTTTTCCAGACAGGGAAATAAAGATTCCCATGTAAAAAGAAATACTCGTGGTATTTTTTATAGACATTTAAATCGTTTCTTGCCCCGAATTGATTGGGATGAATAACTCTAGTGTCTACACCCTTGTTATTTTCCCCATGGACAATCCCTATGATAATGTTGTTTTCAATTGACTATCAAAAATATAGCATTACTTGATCATGTTCTAGCAGAATGAATTCGTCACGAATCGGATGAAAGCTTTTGATGTTATGAAATGTGTGTAGTTTCCTAAAATTGTTTGAAACATCCATCATTGTCACTGTATTGTTGGCTATTAAAAAAATACACACCTATATAAATGCTCCATGTTGTATTCGGAATCCAGGACACAGCGTGAACATTATCACTCATTTTTGTAAACTTGAAACCAAAGTTGCGACTTATATACAAATCATATAATATATTTTCTCTCTAAAATCATAAATGATTGTTTAATCGATAAAATCAAAAAAAATTAATATAATCATGTTGTTTATATTAATTTGCACCATTCTCCATGCAAAAGGCAGACTTTCTGATTATGACATTCAAAGGTTCCGATGTTGTCTTCATTATATTTAAATGATAAATTGTAGAAGGATTTGTGCTATTAGGCGAAATAAGATCTCAGTAAACAACTAACCATGTTAGAGTCGTAACACCGATTTATATTCTTATTGCCTTGAACAATAGAATCTTTAAAATTTTAAATTAACGTCCTAATAATATATACTGTTTCGGAACTTTTGAATATCATCATTGGAAAGTCTCTATTTGTCCATTGAAATAGTATATATCAGATCATTTTGATTTACCTATTAACCACTCTTTCCTGATGAAAAACTCAATCTGAAAAACAATATATTTTTTGAAATTTTCGAAATTCACGATTTAATTCAAAACAATTTTAATTTTTTATATCTATATATTAGGATTTCAATTCGGGCCCTTAACAGAAAAATTATTATTTAATAAATCTGATATCTTGTAATTAGAAATATTTATCATTCCCTGTTCGACGCATTTGTAATTCTAATATAAACAGATTGAAAACCACTGCTTTTAACAAAATTTAATGGCTCTATAGAGCACTTTTAGGTTACGATTATTTGTGAGCAGAATTAACCACAAGGATTTATTCCACACAATTTTAACTTAACTGTCATGTAATATAGTCGATTTATATTCACTCAACAAAATTTCATAGATTAAAAAATTTCTCTGGATATCAGACATTATTTCAATAATAGGTATTCGATTATTTTTGGTATTGTTAGATAAATGCTAAAATTATTTTAAATACCAGTACTTTCCACTCATTTCTAAATTTCATCGAAATGTTATGAAGAAACATTTTTAAAAAATCATAAAGAACACCATGAGATCTTATATAACAAATGACAATATGTTTAGTTTCCTACCATGTATTGCCTGACTGTCACCAAAGGTTTAAATAATATTCAAAACATTCGGATAAATGAACTCACTCAAAAAAATCACATCTGGAAGGTTCCGCCCCTGTTTACATGTCATTAATTGCATTTATTCTTTTTGTTGAACATATCCATATAATAATACACACACAACATAGTTTTGAAATTATAAAACCGCTTTTTTTATATTCTTGAGTCAGGCTCATATTGATGTACCCAGATGTCTATCAAATGCCATATTTCGTTATTAGACACTATCTATAATCTCACCTTACATATTGTTTTATTCAGCCCACGCTCGTGCGCTGTAAAATTTAGCAGATTCTAGTCTTGCCTAGTATATTTGAATGATTTTTCCCCCTATCGTGCACTTTCACAGAAATTGAATTTATATTCTTAGTTTCAGGTCTGTACCTTAACGGGAAGTTGGCTAAATATTGATTACAATATTTTAATGGCAAAACAAAAAAGCAAGCTGAATAAAATGTAGTAAAAAATTTTTATGATCACCCATATCAGTGTTATTTTTACTTCAGATCGTTAATACTTACAGCAATCTTGATATTGAAACGATATTAATCGAAATACTTCTAACACTCTCCAGGCATGCGCGCAACTTGTTGTTATAATTATTGAAAAATAAATCACGAGACGTATTAGTGTAACTTAAAAAATTATAATTTCATTTTATTATATCATTTGTTTATTCATAGTTAAAACTAATCTTATTTCATATATATAAAAAACCATGTTATCAATATGTATTATCTTCTATTTTATGACAATCTGAAATATTTTTTATCATAACAATTTAAGCCATTCCACCAGATTATTTCAAATTATGTGTTAAAATAATAGAACTTGAATCATTTAACAGCGCAGGTGGATCTTATATGTTTCTTGGGTATGTTATATCCTATTTAGAAAATGTGACCATATTTCAATCAAAAGAATTGTGACTTACTGGATAATTTTTTGGGATAATTTTAATGATACAGCATGGATCAAAACGCGAGGGTATAACGGTTGCATATTTTTCGTAGGTTTGAACTGAAAATATTTTCAATTTGTTGTCTACGTAAAAGAATATATGCTGTAAACTTGATATCCCAAATAAAACATATTTTATTGCAATAAATTCATCGACAAAAATTGGCTGGTCTTGGTATTCGGGTTCCCAGGATCTCCATATCTTTTCTCCATTCATTAGCACATAGATTTTTTGGATTACATTTTCAGGATATTTAGAAATGTCTTGGAAATTAATTACAATGTAATTAGGGGCTCCCTTCCAGAATACATATTTTAAGTCATATTTCTTGTACTCGACGAATGAATACTTTAATAAAATTCAAATCATACATGGAAAATCTTGGGAATTTTATCTGAAAGCTTAGGTGATTTGGAAGGTATAATCATATGGCCAATATGGAAGCCTACAAACAAGATAATGATTGTTTTTACCATTCAGTAAACGTTTTGAGAATATGTTTTAAATAAAATAATAGGTGAGGAGAAACAATAAAAATTTAATTAAATACGAATTTCAACGCCCTATTTCAAATTAAATTAAATTGAACAAATTAGGACATGATAACTAGCTAATTGGCATTTATTGGTCAATTATTGGATATCACATATACTGTTGAGAATATATGACTGGATTCCTATCCATGTTTTTAAGTTACCTTATGCTACGGTGTATTGGTGGCACCTTTTAATTAGTAACAGCACATAAATTATCAACAATTTTTTATTATAAAACATATAACGCGCAGATTACCAATCATTGTAAATAACACATGGCTTATAATAAGGAAAGCACGGTAAAAATTCATATATTAGTCGATTTGTTGCGAATGCGCTACGATTGTAATTTTGTGGCAAGCAGCAGATGTTTATACAGGAAGTAGGTATGTTTATTTAATTTGGTGTACATTTAATTATGTTGAATCCTACATGATTTACGAGTTCAAATTTCAAACATTTATGAGTTTTGAATCTTTTCTTGAGGAAAGCCACAGTTAATCCACATCTATAATGAAAATCAGCTCATTAAGAAGATTTTTTGATAAATTTTGTACTCTCTGGGTTAGCTGCTACTACATATTTATATTGAATGGAGTATCAAACGTAGATAAATTAAATATATGAACCTGGTGGATATATTTTGAATCTCAATGATAGAATAATGTAAACATTTAAAAATTGATTAACAAAAGGCAAAATTCTGATACTGCGCAGAAGCCAATTAGTCATGATAGTGAGATCTTTCAAAATTTTAAAATTAATTAAACGATTAAACTAAAATGAATTATTTTAATGCAAGACAAACTGATGTTTTCTGACACCATATGTTGATAAAAGCCCATACAGTTATATGCTCTATTAATCTGAGAAATAGAATTCAAATGATTTCCCGTGTTCTTCTGAGATATATTAATTAAATTTACTATTCAGTTTTGACATCTATATAAAATATTTTAGGTATATATACAAAATTGACTGTTAGCAGAACGGTACATGCGGAACTGTCCTAAAATAAAAATATAAAAACTGAAGACAAATGAGTGGTCACTTAGATATTAATCATTTGTATATATGGCACCTGGATATCACTATTCGTAAATGTTTAATGATTTAGTTTATTTACTGTTCCAATTTTGATTTAGTGTTTATTTTTCAAATAGTATTAAATTAATAAACCCATAGCATGACATCACACACGCAATTGAATATTTCCTTGTCCGTAATGTGAGAGCAGCATAAGTAGTTTGTACCCACACTAAAGACCTGTCTTTCTGTTCATCATACTCACCCGAAAATTTGTCTCCCCTAGTCAAAATATATCTGCCAATAAAGTAGATATTATTTAAAAAGAAATTTCATATTGTCTTCTCTTATCAATATTTTAACGTATGCGCATTTCGGAATTCTTACAACGATCTTTGATAAAATAAAAACCTCATTAAGCAGATTATTTCGGTCTGTCGGGTATGTCGTGTTCCATGTAGCCAAAAAGATCGAGGAGATATTACCCACTGTTTCAAAACCAAAATCATACCTAATGTCGCTTATAACTCGTTTTGTTCGATGATAAGAAAGCTTGTATGATTCTCACAGTTTGACATCTTCATTGTTCAGCTCTCAAATTATAAGTCCTAAATTTTTATTTTCGACTCGATGTTAATACTAAATAAAGCATACAAATCTCATAAAAGGGATGCCATTTTTGATGATAATGAGATAATGCTACTCGTTTCATGTTTCGCCATTTCTCTCCTTACCACCATTAAATAAAAAAATGGTTGCTTCTTTGTTTGTTCATCTATTGAATTTTGAAATATTTTATTCACCATTCAATATTAACAATTATACATGCGGAGTTACCGAGGTAAAGATTTAATAGGAACCATGTAGAATGAACTTACAAGCAGTGTAACTAATTGATCTTTATCTAAATCTTAAGGAGGATATTTCCCTCGATTTTTAACTTTTGATTTTTTCAGTTTACTTTTCTTGATTTTATAAAGTTGCATTGATCGAAATTTGTGTTTTTATATTGTGTCAATCCATCTCAAATAATTCTTCAAAATTAAAATATCAAAAATTAATATCATCAAAAATACCAATTTGAATCGAACAAATACCAATTTGAGTCCTAAAACTCGCAAGTTGAAGGTAAACTTTTCATTGATTTGAACTCTCAGTAATTACCGAATGGCAGTCATTATTAGATGACAAATAGATGGTTTTGCCTAAAACGTTGGGATTGTTTTCGTAAAAAACCATTTTCGAGTAAATTCAAATATGTTGATATTATATAATCTTATTTTAGAACATTTCTTATCTTCAGCAATTTCGAAGATATTTTTGAATGTTTTCGATAAATAAAAATGTATTAATAAGATCATTTTTTTATTCAAAACAATTTTAAAAGTCAGATAATCATGGAATTCAATGGAATGTTGTAATAATAATTATACTATGGTTTTTAGAATGTTAAGAGGCTTAACTGATATTGTTTTGACAAATTATTCTTTGTTATAAATTGTGCCCAAATAATTTTTAGTTTCTAATTCGCAGAATAGAATTTATAGTTATGTAATATAGCCTTTTTATACTTTATTTTTCCATATTTATATTATATTAATTGTCAAAAATAAATTAATCTGGTGTAAATGTGAATAAGTTAGCGCCACTTGGCAAAAATATCTTAAAACTTATTCCACCATAAATTAGTCAATATTTTATTACTTCTTGACTAACATTTTGAAGGCTACCAGTTATCAACTTTACTATATCTAACTTTAAAAATTTGTTCAGTTCACGATTTCACTTAATTTTTTCAATAATTCATAACCACTGAGATCTCGATCCGGGTAGTTAGGTCGCTTTTAATGGTTTTTTATTAAACCATGAGTACGTGATTCTACATATGTTACGTTATTTTGAGAAAGATAAGCTCAACGATAATTTACTGGGACATCGATTGATAGGTTCAGATCTTATTTTAGGCAATTTATCTTTACTTTGAATTATAATAATCTCCATTTATTTTGATCAAACTACAAATATAATTGAAGTCGTTAATTGAATCACCAACCATGAGAATATATCCACATTTCCAAACATTGCCTTACTTATGACAATTAATTTTTGGTCTCAATATCTTATAACTGTTTCTTTTTACGTCTTAGAAACTTTAATTCTTGAAATTTTTTGAAGTTCCTACCAAATATATTTGAATCCGTCATCACAATATCGAGAACTTTAATTTCGTTAAATATCTAAAAATGGTTTCTCGCCTTTTCTTTTCTTTTGTGGGTTATGTGAATATTTCGAGAGAGATTCAAGTGAAATTCTAATCAAAAGGAAAATTTGAAAGTGTCTATGCATTTGATCTGGATTCAGTGACGATGCTTTTTGATATTTATACAATTTCCATTTGTTATCAAATGTGGTAGAGAGCCACGTTTTTGTTTTCATATGATAAATTATAGATTCTATTGTTCAAATGAATCTATCTGATGTTGATATCGAAAATTTTGTGTTTGAAAAAAGAGAAACAACTTAATATTTTTATTTTAATTCTGTATGTTTAACGCTTATAATCATCTTGATTTATTCAAAAAACAATTATACAAGCATGGACATGTTCAGAATTACATTTATATCGATCAGATATCAATTTAAATAGAAAGTGATACAAAATTTTTGTAATTCTCTAATCGAAAAACGGCTGGCTAGGATGATTATCGGTACCTTTATCGTGTACCTTTCTCCATTGACACCTGAATCTGAAATGTATATATTTGATAATCCGATCGTACACATAATTTTAGTATATAAATGATGCTTAAATACCTCAAAAATATATCACACCAATTACGTCATGAATATATTTTTATTGAGAAATTTTTAATAAAAACCAGTTGAAATATTGGGGAAATTCTATATTTTACATTTGTTCATACAATAAAAGGCTATCTCAAAATAGAGAAAAAGATTGATGAAATATAAAAGTTTTATAAAATGGCCATTAAATAACATATATCATATCAAACCAAGCAATCATGTTTCGAATTTGCTAAAATATGAAATATTTTATTGTGTATTTAATGAACCAAATTTCATGAAAAAAACGATCTATATCGATATTTTTAGAAATAAACCCTAGCTCCTATATTGAATCATTACTTTGAAATAATCATTCTCCAATAAAAACTTCTATGGGCGAGGGACTATCCTTTATATTCATGCCTGTTAAAAAACAGTTTGGTTGAAGCATCGATAATTTGGAATAACAATCGAATGGTTTAATGATCTGTTAACCGTATACATACAGGGGGAATTAGCGAAAATTTGTAAACTGTTTCATGGCACCCACAACATAAGGCAGGTTTTCTTAAATATCAGGTATCTTTAGACTCTGTGTAAATTAACTGTTTTTGAATTCTAAATAAGTAAAAGATAACTTTTTATTCAGTTTCTGTTTACAATTTTTGTCAAAAATATCAAATCAAACATGCAAAAATACAAAATTAACCGAATAGTTATTTTTACCCATCTGAATTCAGATTCAATGCGATATTTGGATAAGTTAAACATTTAAAAAAGAAGAATGATCAAAGCGAACACATATATATCAGACGATTTTTATAATCAATCAGTTTCCTAAGGCCAAATTAGACCAGACTCAGTGCTGTTATAGCTGATGCCCAGGTTTCGAGGTATCTTTTGTACCTGAACTCAAATGGGAATTCGTTGTTAAATATTTATTTGTTCGTGTTAATAAGTCTTTGTAAACCTTTGAATGATCACCTATCAATATTCCTATTGATTACTTAATTAAAAACCTGGTATAAATCGCGCGATAATCTAACCAAATGAAATAAAATGGATAGGACTAGAGATGATATTATGGATATGAATCTCTCAATGCTGCGTTGCTTTTGAGAAAGTAATTGTCTTAGAGTATATTCGATAATTTGATCAGGATGTGATAATTTAAAGGTATTGATTATCATTTGCTTCAGTGGACCTATTATAAGTCCAATTAATCAAATTTAAAATCAGTAGGGTGTGTTATTTAGTTCAGTAATGAGTTGTCTTTCAATTTTTTGCATGGCAGTTGAGGATTTTGTACGAAATTAGATTCAAATTTTATTATTTTTATCCTCCGTATGATATCGTAATCTATTGAATTGAATTGGGGGAGGTGGTTGGCAACGATAAACATTTTTGTTGCAAATTTATCTATTTCGAGGTTTTGTCATCGACCCTACTGGAGATAATTTTCAGGCAAGCTGATGACAAAAGTTTGTGATTTTGTATGATCAACAGGCGATCCTTTTAGTCTTTAGAGATGACACCAGTCAGTTATGAGATTTTTGTCAGGTGAACCATGTGCTGATAATAAATAATCTAGAATCAGTCGCCATGTCTTCAAAAGCAAGATATATAAGTTTAACAATTGTTTTTTTGCCGCGTGACCCATTTCTGATCATAAAAAACGCCGAGTCATCGTTAAGATTTGGTACAAGACAACTAAATAAAGTTGTCAACACGTATTCTCTTGTTTTATTACAAGGAAATATGCCAAAAAGAATTTTTAAAGTTTTTTAGACGTTTTCCTATATGGACGACAGTCGAATGATAAATGTTTTGGGATTAATACCTGATTTATGTTCCCAAATACCTCTTCTGTATAGTTTTTGAACCTTTTTACTTCTACAGAATAATAATTTGTTTAAAATGGAATAATATTAGTATCAGAATCAAGTAAATCAATCAAATTTTCATGTATTCTTGTCTTTAATATTGACTCACTTAGAAACTAGAATGAATAAAAATATTCCCTTCAGAAGCATAATTCTGTATAGGCTATATAAATGTCTGTCTCCATTTCAGGTCAAGGGTTAAAAAGCATGGTTTTGTTGACATCTCTGTTAATTATCCTCAAGAGCAAAAGAATACTGTTCGTAAATTATTAAATTTTGCTTATAGAATATCAAGAACGATATTTAATAATCTTTTATGTAACTTAAAAGCCCTCAAGATATTGTATTCGTAGTGGTACAGGTAGTTTCCCGAATATCTGGCATTCATAAACGTGATGGAGTTTTTCAAAAAAAAACTCTTTGGTGTCGTTAGATTTGAGTTATAAATTCCAATGATTAGCTGCAATTCTATCAAATTAATTTTCATTTACACATAAATTCAACATCGTTAAATTAAGAACAATAGTTGTTCATTCTGGGACAAATTCATGAAGGGAACTGCCGAATCCCTAGTTTGTCTGATGAGGTTTGAATTCTTGTTACTACCGCTTCAATTTTTTCCATTCTTGAGTGTTGAATTTTCGAATTGTATTTGTCGGCTGAGGGTGGATTTTGTTAATGGATTCCGATGTCAACTGATCTTATTCAGTGTATTAATATGCTCGTAATTTTTCTCATTTAATAAGTGTATGATGGGCTTGAACTGTGGTTGATTCGTCTCGTTTTGATTCGCCTTGTATACCATTTTTGAAGAGCTTAGACAGAAATCTTAATTATTATAAAGTTACATATTTTTAACTCCGGTCATTTTTTTGAAATGTCCCCCGCGAATTCGTCCTTATCTAATAACAAAGTTGCGCTGATAATAGACATCAATGCAGACGTAGATATTGTCAAATCTCTGCAGAAACGTGAGGGGTCTAAACATGTTGCGGTCGTCGTCGATTCCTTTATACAACAAACACAATGATTGCTTTCGTGATTATGCTTAAAAAGGGAATCGCCTAATTGGACCACAGAAAATACCCCTCTATATGACCCAAAAAGTGTTATCTTCATATCGAAAAATCGATTCAACATCATAAAAAGTTCGGTACTGGTCCAAGAATATTCCCTTGAGGAGCGTGTCGATGGCGCGCTTTATCCACAGGTCAGACAATTCGTTTGTAACTTTCGATATCATTGAATCATCTTCTGATTTAAAAGTCGTCTAAATTCATGATTTAGGATGTACTGAACCGATTTTGACGGTTTTCTTATTATCATACACATATACCAAAAAATCCCTGATGTGTTTTTGCTGAGATGGAAGATCAAGAATTTCGATTAACGGTCTCGTTTTTCCTCTTTTCGATTGGTGAAGGCGTCTTTCATAAAGAATAAAATACCCGAATAAACATCTATTGAGCATATAAATCCATCCATCAACGATCATAAAGTTTTTCAGGATTCCAAGGGCTTCAATTGTGCTTTTAAGTTCGGAAATATCGAACAATAAGATTTCATAACCCGCATGGTTGTACATGTGAACGATTAGGTGCATTGAATACTTGTATACAATGCCAGATTCATACACGTGGCTAACCAGTTGATCAAAAGTTATTGTAAACTCGTTGAAAGATTTTCTGATGAGTGGTTTATTCCTTCCACTGATTCAGAATCTGGTTATTATTATCAGCTACATTCTTTTTCAAAATCAACCCCTTTTTTGAATTTTTAGCTTAATATTAAAGAATATTCTGATAGGCCTTTCAGGCCAGACACTATTCGAAAATATTCCGATAATTGGTAACTTTTTGATAAAATAAATCTGGCCTATCTGTCGTATGGAATATGTCGAATTCCAGTTCGCACCATATGATATTTTTAATTTTCTCGATAGCAACATCCATTATAGGATATGTGGTCGGCGATGATCGTTTAAGCTGGCAATCAAGGTAATGATGTAAATTGACCCTCTAATTATTCTATTTATCTCAGCATGGTAATATTCTGACATTTTATCTGTAAATATCGGATATTCGAATAACAATAATCATTATTGATAGTTTAATAGTATTTGCAAACATAACAATCAATGTGCAATAAATTTTATAAAGTTTGGGACCAAATTTACAAATATCATGATGATAAAGATGTGCAAATTTCGACTACATTCGCATGTTGGATAATCTAGTTTCAACCGTTAAAGACGATAAAATGAAATCTTGAACCTAGATTTCCTTCATGTGCGTATCTAGTTTAGCCAAACATTTTAAAATAGGACTACGTGTGTGCATAGGGGATACAAGTGGTAACATATCCTCTTATATGGGTTAATATCATTTAAAGCAATCTAACATGTTCAGCATCGCTGATAATCCGGATAATGTGTCTGATAATTTTCGAAAATAATCTCCATTTGGGTTAGTTTATAAATCCTATTTATAACACGTATATCTGGGACATTTTCATTTAATATAATAATAAAAAAGTTAGGAGAATTTTTATGACTGGCTCATCAGCTCCCAAAACTCTCAAAAATTCTCTGCGCGTGTTATCAAGTTTCACAGATAATCATAAATTATTCTAAATTTTGTTTTGAATCATCCTTGTATTTTCTTTTGTAAAATAAATGTAATTATCAATGCGCATGCCATGTTGAAAATATAGTTAATTTCTCCACATTTTTACCATGAAGAGTAAATTAAAGAGTTATCCATCTTAGTTGGTTTTAAAGACCCACAATCTTAAAATCGTTAATTTATATCATGCATGAAATTCTCAGTGATTTTTTAATATACTATGAGAGGTTTTACTCCATTTGTAATTCGATTTCGCTTATAGGCATGATATATTTCGCCATTGTCTGGTCATTTCAAAATAGCGATTTAAATCTCTTCAATGAAATGTAAATAGAATAAACGTGAAAATATGTAATTTTGAGTAAAATTCGAGTCGGAAGTGAGGTTGATAAATATCGTAGAGCCTCCCATACCCATCCTTGGCAGTCTTCATTGGTAATACGGCTTGAAACCGTGTTTATATTCGTCAATAAATCGGACGAGTGTGATGCAGGATGTGTTGTATTGATATCTTGGTACCATTTTGAGAATAATTGCTAGATAGGATTGAGTTGGAGGTGAATACGGTTAAATAAATATACTTTGAAGTTCCCCTTAATGTTTTGAAATCTATATAAACATAAAAATTGTATATTTTAAAATTATAATCCTTTTATATTTTACTGGAGAAGTTGAAATTTCGCTATTTTTGAAAGACCTGATTATGGCGATATTAAATTCTAAAATTTTTCAGTTTAAATCGGATTTTGTTCAATTAAATTTGATGTATTATGAATTTAAGATAAAATAAAACCTAAAAAACTTGAACATTGTTTAGATATACAATTTTTTTGTTAATTTTTGCTCGAAGATACGTCTTTCTGTGTTGGTGAAAACCAGTACAATCATTTCGTGTTATGGTTTCTTTAAAACATGCCTTGGAGTAGGTTAGCATGGACTCATTTCTGAGTATGCTGATAATTACGTCATTATTCTACTTCTAAATCACCCTCTGCATCGGGTTTAGATGAGTGACTAGGGTGGTAAATATGAAATCTCATGACCCTTCACTGTTAAAGTTAAAAATTGCTCAGATCCTGTTGAATTTAACGTTATCTATGATGACAAACGCTCGATAATTCAATGGGCAGTTTTGTGCGATGTGAAGACAGAAGTTTTCAATATATCCAGGAAAACTTTCTCTGTTAAAGGGTCAACTGTTAATCTCTTCGTATACTTAACTCTAGTTGTGACTGCGGAACAAACAGATATATTCTTAAAGCATATGCTTGGTACCCAAAGAATCTGTGCATGACCGTTTGGTGATCGACCACTCTTTCGATTGAATGAAATCATGACAAATTAATGCACCGATGGATCTTACTGACAGATGCGCTGATTTTAGAGTGTCCTTTGTCAACCAAATTATAGATAACTTAACAAAATTCACTAGTTTTGTTCGATTTTATTAGTCAGAAGGGTATATTGTTGCATGATAAAACTTAGATATTTGAGAAATAATAACAGTGAGCTATGATCATGTCGTTTGGAAGGAGAAATAGGATCGTCGAGCAAATACACCATTTTACGTTTCGAATACCTGAGTTTTCGATGTGAACATTCAAAATTTATTTTTTATTTATTTTGATAATCAGAAAGTAAATTAAAAATGTTTGAGATATTTTTTGCCATTATGCTTAAACCAATCTACGTAAACGACCGCATATATTCGATTAATTACTCTCACTAAATATTTTCAAGACCATCAACGATACAATCATTAATAATTTACATTTAATATTAAAAATAGAAAATAAAGCACCTTTGAATGTCCACATCGGAAATTTAGAACGAAAAATGATGTAATATCAGTTACTGTACATATTGCAAGAATTAATGAATAATAATTATTTAAATTGGTTTACCATTTATGACTGTTAATTTTTTATAAGAAGTGTAGTTTAGCCCATATATTACTTTGACTTGGAAGATATAAATACATCATAGATCTGTTGTAAACGGTCATTGACGACACAATGAACTTGTAGATATTGAAATAATAAAGGTATAAAACATCACAAATCATTATTAAAGAAATTCAATTTAACCAATTATAAGAAATGTATCTGTTTAATAAACCAGAAACTTTAAAATGGATTGCAACCAACACACGCACAAGCGCATATCGGGTTTTTTTACAATAAAAAGAATCGATATTGAAAATCATAAGCTTTTTTTGAATGCCTCGCAATATCATGTTAACAATCAAGATATAAACATTAAATCGTTATGGCTATCCGTTTGAACATTGTTAAGACATTTAAAAAATTGAGAAAAATGAGAAAATATTCATCTAATAAATGTAAGCAAAAGCGATTGTAATCAAGACAAACCATTAGATTTTATATAAAAATTCTACTTTTATTTTCATTGATTATTTATGGATGAATTATTGATAGGTAAGCCGCAGAGAAAAGTGTAAATTTTTGACGGTTTTAAGTTTAATCATAAAAAATGAAAATGTATAGGTAATCAAAGGAAGTCAAGAGATATGATCATAGGAAAACTAAGGTAAATTTTCCTAAAGAAATTGAGGTAATTGAGTTTTTTATTATACGTTTAATTTAAATTAATTAGTAAATAAGGGATATCTTGAGTTATAATCTGTTTAATTTGAGCGATGATGTTAGCATTTTTACTCAACATCATTCCCCAATTTCGAGCTGAGCCATCGACTTTACAGAACATACAAGCTTGTTACCGAATCGTTGTATTTTGTTTACATAGATCAATACGGATAAAATCATATTAGTCGGTTTTAGATTCCATATTTTCTTCTTTCATAACCCACCATTTATGAACATGCTTGTCATTCTTCGATGCCACGATATCATGAATCATTCACTTTTGGGAGAAGAAAAATTCGTCTATGATTTGGTTTATTTTGGAACAAACTGCAGTTCAACTCTAGAAATCAGTAATTCGAAAGATCGTGAAGTTTATATGGTAATATCTACCTTTGATTCAGGAATTTAAGGTATATCTACGAGTACATGAATCCGTTTCTTATTTTACAAAATATCATTTTTTCCTTTGGCCGAATAATGAAGAAAAAGTTCATTCAATTGATGACTTTTCAAATGTGGCCAATTTATTTGTTCATTTCAAGCCAGCAATGTCAGAAGTAAATCAATAAGTGACAAGAATTTACCCAAAACACATTTTTTGTCTGGTTTACATGATGAATTTATTAATATTTCGAATAAACAAACCCGGCTTTGCATAATTCTAGTCGTACATCATATATTTGAAATAGTATCATCAAAGAAAATTCTTTGTACAATATGAGCGCATGACTAATTTGAAGTTGAAATTGTCAAAATTGTTTCAAATGAGAATTCATGTATATAATATGGCCACAAATCACCAGGGTCAAATGTTACTAGATATCAACATATCGGGGTGGAGGATCCCATGTAGGTCAAAGGTTCCCATGATATTGCTCTATCCGCAGATAATTTATAATCCTTGGTGGAACGTAATTGCCAATATGATATAGGAATTCAGGATTTATATTATCATAAATGACCTGATTTACGGTACTCGAGAAATATCAACGATTATTGTTAAAAAAGAAACTTGGATTAATGAACCAGGTAATGATATTGAATTTCTACATCTAAATATCAAAAAATTCAAAGCGCATCATGGTAAATTGCATTTAAGAGGTTAATATGACATTCACCAAAGATTTAACGATCAAACACGTCAACATATTGAATTTAATCCCCATACGTCGCATAGAAAATCACTGTGAAATTGACGGATTGGTATAGACATTGAATAATTTAGCAAACTGTGGAGACACAATACACATCTAGAGACATTGTACTAGATAGCACCGTCCACTCGCTGACATTATATGGGCAAAATTCTCAAATCAGATTATTCGATAACAAAAACAATGACAAAAGATACCATTGCCAGTCAAATAATTCAGGTATGCTACGTTTATACTCAGATCCTAGTGAAAGAATTTAATAAAAT
Source organism: Thelohanellus kitauei (assembly GCA_000827895.1). NCBI lineage: Eukaryota > Metazoa > Cnidaria > Myxozoa > Bivalvulida > Myxobolidae > Thelohanellus > Thelohanellus kitauei. The sequence goes on along the minus strand of JWZT01001424.1, from coordinate 96,458 downwards.
TTGTGCTTTTTATATATTTTTTCAAACTTAGCCCATAAACATTTTTTTCAAAATTAAGGTAATGACATAGTTTTATAGTATTCAAAAGTATAATGCCTTGAATTTGATTTTCACGATTTTTGACCATAATGGGTATGAGTTCCAATCTAAACGTCTGCAGATTTACAAAGACCCGATTTCTGCTTATCTTAAATGATTATTTTAAAATTGAATTAATATATTAAATGGAAAAATGCAATTAAAATAGCAAATTTATACGAAAACATAAATAATCAGCCTATGTCAACAAACTTGAGATTTCATATATTTAAAAACAATCAGAAAAATAATTTTTT